>VZSZ01001387.1:134427-149399 GCA_013398815.1 Ibidorhyncha struthersii
AGCCAGGGGAGGTTTAGGTTGGATATTAGGAAAAATCTTTTCACTGAAAGGGTTATCCAGCATTGGAATAGGCTACCCAGGGAGGTGGTGGATTCACCATCCCTGGAGGTGTTTAAAAAAAGGGCAGACGTGGTACTTGGGGATATGGTTTAGAAGTGGTTTTGTCAGGTTAGGTCAATGGTTGGACTCGATGATCTTAAAGGTCCCTTCTAACCTTAACGATTCTATGATTCTACAATTCTATGGATTTTATAATTAGCTTGATCTTGGGGAGCCAACAGATAAGTTAGAGATGGATAAAGGAGTGTGGATCTGGGATCACACCGAGCCTAAGTATGATTCTTTTCCCAGTATGGAAAAGTTGATGTAGATAGCCATAAATGTTACCCGCTGCCTTATTTAGAGAATCCAGCTTGTAAAAGTAATCCATTCTGTAGGGGATTACATCTGTGTACTAAGCCATGAGGATGAAAGGCTTTGCACTATTCGAATACAAATCTGGGTATTGTGTGCACAGACTAGACACAGAACTGAGTTACTAATGTGCTTAAAATTCAGGCTTCTTGTTCCAATCAGATAAATCAGTTCTTTTTCAAAGTATGAGAGAATAGGCTCATTTTCACCCCTGGCATAAGAACATGCAGGGGTGTAACGAATCTGGCTCCCAGTAGAGCTGGAAAATTCTGTGAAATATCTGATAAATATTTGTTCAAATGCTTTGGGCCCTGACCCAGCAAAGCATGTGTACAGATGAAAAGCAGATGAGTACACCCAGCAAAATGAAAGGGATATCTGTAGAATTATTCACAGGTTGAAATCAAGAATATACTGAAACATTTTCCTGGGTGACTCTGGTATGGCATGGACTCTACGCACAGAACTATTGCTACAATTTATTTCAGACAGAGAGGAATCATTGTTATTATTGTTATTACTGGTACTTTGCAGCCCTTATAGTGGATGCACTTTGACTTGTATAATGTTTTTCCTTGATCCTAGTGTGGCTTGTTCCCATTCCCATGTATCACAAAGCAGTTTATGCTGGCATAACTGCATCTACAATAGGCACTTTTGTTGGTATTTCTGTAACAGCATGTCAGAAAATGATGAGAAATAAATAAATAACAAGAACAAAATCCTTATTCTCCTATATGGAACATCCACACCAAACATGGAGTGCATTCTGTCATGTCCTTCTTTTGCTTCTCAGAAAGAACAAAACAACCATCAGAAAGATGCAGACAAGACTAAACATACAGAACTGCTTCCACACAAGAAGAGATTAAATATACCAAAGATCTTTCCCTCAGACAAAAAAGGTCTGAAAAGATTGAGAGAGGTCTCTAAATTGTGAAGAAGAATAGCAAATGAGTATTTATTGTTTCTCATGGCATAAAAATTATAGGTAGTCAAGCAGAATTATCAGATGAGAAGTTCTAAAAGCAAACAAAGGAAATCACTTTTACATAAAACAGAATTAATTGTGTAACTTGTTGCCACAGTAACTTGTGGATGCCAACTGCATCAAGCAGATTCAAAAGATGATTAGACAAATTAATGAAAGGAAAGTCGTCTCTAATGGATAGACAAAGTTGTAAACACTCTTAAGTGTCAAGGTTGTGCGAGGACTGAAGATGGGGAATATTGGGGAAGTTTTAATCTGTGCATATTCTGCTTCTGGACTCTTGCACATCCCTGTCTATAGAATATTGGGCTAGATCACAGAAAGGTTTAGATCCCAGGACAGGCATGGAAACACAATTTGGCATGACAGGTGTCAAGTCCCGGTCTGACTTCGGGCTTGGGGGAGGTGTGTAAAGATCCCAGGAGTGAGACTGATACGCAAATGAGGTCAAATCCTGCCAATTGGTCCATTTTTATTGAACGGGTGCAGAGGAATGGGGCGCTAGGAAAGGCAGGAAATATTAGAAGGAAACCAAGCAAGCATTCAGAAAGATAAGCAAAGGATAGTCACCAACATGGATCCAGCGACGTCTCGTTGGTCCTCAGTCTTCAATTCTTCGGTGGCGGGTGCACACGGCAGCTTGTTTCCATGGTCTTTTTATACACCAGGTAAAGACCTTGGCGGGCTGCCATTCGGGCCCAGACGGGGCTCGGTTTTGGCGATGCCTGATTTACAGAAGAATGGTCGTCTGCTGTCCTGATTTGCAGGAGAATGGTCTTCTGCTGTCCTGATTTGCAGAGGAATGGTCTTCTGCTGCCGGTTGTTTGCACCTTGCAAAGATACACGGTGGTTTACACCTTGCAGAGATGCCAAGCAAGCTTTGAGGCAAATATTTGACGTTCCAGTCTCTCACAACAGGCAAACACGGATAGACCTTGTCATTCTCACACACTGCTCTCTTTTTGCAACTAGGCCTAGAGCATCTTAATTTACTGTGATTTTTCACCTACTCTGTGAGTTCACAGGTCCAGTGCAAATAGGTCAGACTAAACTATAATCCTCTGACTGTTCTTGTTCAGCGCAAATGGAGTTGGAAAGAGAAAGAGGTTCTGGCACTAGATGACATCCGAGCATGGCTAACTAAGAGTCCTACAGGGAACTTGGTTCGGTTCAAGGACCCTGTCTACACCCACAGCTTAACTGTACCCTCCTGTGTCATGTCTCTTGCTTTATGTCTGCCTACACCTTGGCAAAGGTATGCAAAAATACCTAAGTTTGCTTTACTGTCAAAAATAGGTGCAGTGAATATCTAGTTGCCAAATTGCCTAGACAGTACCTCTAACTAGGTTTAGGGGACTGCCATTTTTATTTCAAGCACCTCAGTTTTCCACAGGTGCTAAATTAGGAGTTACCTTACAAATCCAAACCTACTACACTTTTTAACATGGCAGAACTTGCCAGTATAAGTGATTTATGTTTACATATATAAAGGCATCTAGGTGCCATTTCACATCCAAAATAATCATGTTCACATTCCTGACCTTTTATGCCTTTTGGTTAACATCACAGAAGAAAACACCACACAGAAAACCTACATGAAGCTGACTTCTACAGCCAAACAGCCATTTCTTGCAAACATCTGAGAGCTTTCCAGTCTCCTTAGTTGTGATTAATGGGTCTATTCATGTGTGTAAAGTTATTAATAGAGATATTCATAGAACCAGATACTAAACCAATGAGGAATGAATTAACAGGTTAAAATGGGTGTACAGAGCTGATCAGGTTATGTTCCAGCTTAACTTCTTTGTAGCAACCTAAATTATTTCTTTATAGCCTACAAAGAAAAAACAAGTCCATGCAGAAAACCTTACAGCTGAGAATCCTATTTGGCTAATTGCTGGCTTCTTTTTTCCTCTTTGTGTGTTCACCTTGGCTAACAGGCAAACTCCCATCCAGCTGCTCACTTACTCCCCCTTGTGCTTCAGAAAGACAGGGGCAGAAAACAGGAAGAACAGAAACAAGAAAGTTTGTGGGATGAGATAACGACAGTAGATCGCTTATCAATTACTGTCATTGTCAAACCGATGGGAAAATGAACTTAATTTATTGCCAATTAAAATAGATATGGGTAGTGAGAAACAAACAAACAAAAAAGACAAACCTGAAAGCAGCATCTTTCCTGTTGCTTTCCCAGAGTCTCCAGATTCTACCTACCCAAGTTGCCTAGGGAGGTAGGGGGTAGAGTCAGTACATAGCAGTTTTTCTCTGCTACTGTTTCCGTCTCATACATTTCCCCTGCTCCAACGTGGGGGTTCTCTAGAGGCCTCAGCTCCTTTAGGAATATCCACCTGCTCTGGCACAGGGTCTTCCATGGGCTGCAGTATTGACAGAATGAGAGAGTTGGGGTTGTTCAGCCTGGAGAAGAGAAGGCTCCAGGGAGAACTTATAGCCCCTTCCAGTACCTAAAGGGGGCCTACAGAAGAGCTGGGGAAGGACTTTCTACAAGGGCGTGCAGTGATAGGACAAGGGGGAATGGCTTCAAACTGGAAATGAGTAGATTTAGATTAGCTATTAGGAAGAAATTCTTTTCTGTGAGGGTGGTGAGGCACCAGAACAGGTTGCCCAGAGAAGCTGTGGCTGCCCCATCCCTGGAGGTGTTCAAGGCCAGGCTGGACGGGGCTGTGAGCAACCTGGGCTGGGGGGAGGTGTCCCTGCCCACGGCAGGGGGGGTGGAACTAAATGATCTTCAAGGTGCCTTCCAAACTAAACCCTTCTATGATTCTATGATACGCTCCAGAGCGACCCTCTCTCCACAGGCTGCAGGGGGTTCTCTGCCGCTGGCCGGGTACAGCTCCTCCCCTTCCTCCTTCTCTGGTGCCTGCATGGCTCTTTCTCACTCTTTTTCTTCCCTCCTCCTCTCCATCCAGAGTTTTTTACCATTTCTTAAACGTGGTTCTACAGAGGCACCTCTAGCGTCACTGATGGGCTCAGCCGTGCCCTGTGGTGTGGCCATTGCAGAAGCAGCTCGAACTTGCTGGAACTGGCTGTATGCAGTAGCGGGCAGCCCCGGCCTCTCCTCACAGACACCGCCCCTGTAGCCCTCCCCGGGCACAGACAACTAATGCATTTCTGAATGCTTACGTTCACAGAAATTGCGAGGAAATGCCACAGAGGTCCGCAGCGGAACGTCGCAAAGGGTGAACGTGCTGGGGAACGTTCACCCAGGAAACACGGCCCGAGCAGGCCGTGTTCACGCTGCTGGGCCAGCCACTCCCTGGGCAGCGAAAAGTGCACGTCTCCCGCCATGAAACAAAACACAGCGCAAGAGTACCATCCCATGCGCACACACAAAAATAGAATTTTGCTTTAGGGTAGGTGTTTATGTTGGAGGTAAGCCATCAGTACATAACAACCGAGGGTTTGGCAACGTGGCCGAACAGTCAGTGTGAAGTTAGATGTCAGAGTTAGGCTCTGGCCGGGGTACCAAACAGGCTTCAGAAGACGCTGCCTCTCTAGGGGTGCAGCTGCCTACGGCTGCTTCTGAAGCAACTGGTAATCTCCGACAGAAATTACCACTAGAGGGACCACTGGTCTGATCTCTCTGAAGAAATCCAGAGTTTCTGTGCTCCCAGATGTCAGCCAAAGTCTTAAATACTTAAATCGTGGTGCCTTTCTTGATGTAGGTGTCACTGGTGAAGCTGTGTCATGTGCAATTAGGCAGCCCCATCTTGTCTTCATTTATGAGTCTCTGTTTCACAGCTAGGTCCTGGGGAGCATAGACTAAACTACACCTTTCTTAAGGGATATATGCAAAGATAGAACAACTTTTCCTCCGTTTCTCAACAAGGACAGACAGGGACATTATGCACTACGCTTCAGCAGAAAACCTATAGGTTAAATATGAAGAAAAGCTTTAATCGGTCTCCAAGGAACAGTTCAGGCAATGGAATAAAATGCCAGAAGAGCTTGTGTAAACGGGGAAATGATATTCAAGGCAGGATGTGATACCCAATTATTAGGATGGAAAAAGTCTGTGAAATCAATCCCACCACTATGCAGGAGGACGGGGTAGCTGGCCAGAGGCCTCTGTTCCAGCCTTAATAAATGTGTATAGGAGAAGACTGCATTAGCAGTTAAAGGAGACACCAAGGGTGCAAGCACAGAGCTATGATATTAAAGGGCAGAGACAACACTCTATTTACAATAAAATAAACATCATTTACACATGTGTTACCCATTTAAGTGAGAAGATGGGAAATGGAAGCAGGCACTGTCAGGCTACATTTAGAAGAGATGTGTTTGATGGAACATTTCAACGTGCTTCAATTGAGACCCCTGCTACTTTCCTTTTGAAAATTGTAGAGTAAAATGTGCTGGTGAATTGTAAAGGTTTCATCCCCCTTGATGTATTTTTATTGAACACGACTTGCAGGCTTCAAATTTTAATATTCTGTCCCTACATTGCTGTCACTCACCATATCACACTTCTCAATTCACAGGGGTTAGGGTTTGGGGGAAGATGGCCCAGACATAGTCATTAGGACACTTTGTTTATTGTAGGACTATATTGTCAAAATGTAAATTTATATTTTATAATTCCCATGGGAAATAAAGTGATAGCATTTAAAAGCAAAAAAATAAACAAAAAAAAGAATGTTTTTTCTCACTAAGTGCCGTGCTCTATCAAAAAAACCCAAAGCATTTCTTATTATATTCCATCTATTTCCCAAGTACTTGCTTCTCTTTCTTAGGAACTTTTTCATCAGGGTTTCAGAATAATTTCATGCCTTTCTTTCACCCCTAAGCCATGCAATGTGTAAACCTACAGATGGCAGCGTCCTTCTCAGACATCATTTTCATTGCTACTGACTTCTGTGCCTCTGGAGGAGGCCAGCTTATGGTTCTGTTATGCCACTAATGAGTCTCCCATCTCTTCAGCAGTAAACAGTCTTTTTACTAGTCAATATTTGTGCTGCATTGTGCACACAACGCCCTATGAATCTTGCCCCCAATAGTGAGCACATTTTATGAATCTAAATAGTTTTTTTGTCATCTTCCAGAGACTGAGGATTACTGTGCTTTTTTTTGTATATCCACAATGTCTTGTGTTCTTAGATCATAAATTTTCAATGAAAAATGCATGCTTGTGGCAGTGGACAGTCTATCTATATTATTTATTAAATCTCTTTGGAGCAAAAGCTAAATATATTGGCTTTTGACTGGTTAGGCGTGCTCAGTCCTTGTGATTCTACCTAGAATAAAACAAAGAGCTAGGTCAATTGGAAAGCATGAGCTTTTCCAAGAAAAGCTCAAATTTGATGTTACTTAGTACACCCACTGAGATGCACTGTAAAAGTTGAAAGAAGTGGGTTAAATGAAGCAATAGTTAGCCATATTAGTACTCTGTGAATGGTGGAGCATGGTACAGACACAATGAAGTACAGAAGTCTCTTAATTTATATTTGTTGCTAAATAGGATAACCAGGTTAATAATATCTAATAATATCTTAGCAATATCCTAAGGAAATAAACATTTTTTCCCAAACACATAACCTGGAATATGAGTTATAATTAATAGGAGGAAGGGCTCATGAGCTGAACAAAATTGCCATAAGTAAGAGCCACCACTTCTGCCTATGACCATTTCTGAGGTGGGGTTTTCAGAGAGGTGTCAGAATAGGTCTGTTGAGCTGCACTGAGATCTCTGGTTGCACTGGAGCTCTTCTTGGTTTATTATGATGTACCATAAATGAGAACTGGACTTTGATCAGCTGAGTCAGAACCCCTGAAAGAAGCACCAAGTTCAGAAAATCTCAGGCTACAAGATTTGAAACTGTTTCAATCACAGTTGAAATGGAAGTACATTATATGCACTATGAGAATTCTTCTTGAAAAAAAATCAAAAATGCTCCAGCAGTATCATTAACAGTTGGATGAGCTGCAAGTTCCTGGGAAGGCCCTAATGATTGCATCAGCCAGGAATTTTGACTAAGTGACTTCAGTCATTCCTCACAACCTCACTTCCCAGCATATGGTACATCTACAGTTCTCCAAAATCTTTGCATATTTGAACCTGACACTGTTCTGCTGCTTTGTCATAGACTATTCAGGAACTGCAATATGCTGAAATTACTTTAACACAGAAAGCTTCCAAAATCCTAATGAAGTGGTGTTTCTCCAGCTTCCCGTTCCTGCTTGCTGCATTAGTCATCCTAGATATCTTGATAGGCAGCAAATATTGTAAGGACCCTCAGACGATGCACTAGTAAGGAGTCTTATAGTGTGAAGGCCCTTTAATCAAACTCTCACCTCTCACTTGCATCTGCCATCCTGTCTTTATCATAGAATGGTTTGGGTTGGAAGGGACCTTAAAGATCATCTAGTTCCAAACCCCCTGCCATGGGCAGGGACACCTTCCACCGTCATGTGGAAGAAAACTTAAAAATAGGAATTAAAACTCAACAAACTCACATTCAATTAATATTATTCATATTATTAATACTTGTCGTTGCGGGACTTATCAGGAGATAATTGACCTTGTCAGTGTTATGCGCCCTCTGCATTACTGTAAGATGCTTCCACTCCCCTCATGCTTAATTATAACTTGATAAAGCCAAAAGGAAGTTTATTTTCCCCTTCCCTGCCTTAACCATAGAAAGTCNGACACTTTCCCCCTCCACCACTCTCTATATATGTATTTTAAGAAAATAAATCTCTAATTAGAGCTAATGGGGGAGTGGGCTGACCTGTTTTTTGTGTAAAATCCTGATTCACTGCAACACTTATGCTGCTCGGCTGACAAAAGTTAGCACAGCAAATGCAGGATTTTTACAAATGTATTAAATGGAAAAAGGGATATATATACACTTAAAAGAACAGACATTCTATCCCCCATCTGCTGGCTTTTTAACTATGATTTTGTACATCAGCCTTGAGCTGTCATTCCAGCAGATTTAAGACTCACGTGATTGGAACATTGATAAGGAAGTGATGCAGGTACTCCTGTGTGTGCAAACTGGTGTCTGTGCCCTGGTGATTAGAGAGGAGATGAAAACATTTAGTCCTCCTGCTGTCATTGACGTATTCATCCCTAGATGCAGTGGCTAACTTCATCTCCCTGAAGACCCCTTTAAACATTCAACACAGGGACTGAGTGGTACATATAGGATGAAGAAAGCCTTCTGCCCTTTGGATTTCAGCTTGTGTGACCTTCAGCGCAGCTATTTAACCCCTTGAGTGGCTGTTTTTTCCAGACTGTAAAAGGGGCAGAGTGGTCCCAGAAGGAACTGACTTACCTGTGTCTTTGTATGACTGTCTGCTTGAGCAGGAGTTAGAGCTGCAAAGAGAGGATTTTGCAAATGACGTTAGTATCTAGCAACCTATTTAATAAACAAGGTATCCATGGAGATTAAGAATGTTTACTATGAGTCTTAATTTTTGTCTTCTTGGGTCCTACAAAATAGCTTCTTCTCTAAAATTGTTACCATGGGTTTGGATTTGCCTCATACAGCTGGCCAGGAATGTTTTATTGTTGGAGTGATATTTGACTTGCTGTTCCAGTGCTCAGTCCTGGCTGTATTTTCAGTGAAGCCAGCTATTCTTTTTCTTTCTTATTTTTTCCTTTGGTGTTTGCAGTGCAGTAAAAGTTGGGGATCAGGGACAAGCTCTTTTTTTTTTTTTTGCTTCTCTCTAGGGCTCTGGCTATTTTGCCCTTTGAAACAGCTGAGTACTTTTGCCTTTGGACTGAATGAATGAGGAAGCTGCTCTTCTGTGTCTGCATTTGGTGAGCTTCATGGCTGTAGCTTGCACTCCAGAGATGCCTACAAAATGTTGCATTTGGTGTTTGCCTTTTTGCCACACAGGATGACAGGTTCAGAGTCATGCTGCTGGGTAGTCCTACTGGATTTACCCTAATTTTTTTCCTGAAAGATGTCTTAGGTAGAGTACTTTACAGATTCATCACATATTGCTCAAACAGCACGGCCTGCAATTTAATAGCAAATTTTATAAGTGGGCTCAGTTCACTTTAAAATGAGTTATCTTCTGTCAATGGAGGTTTTATATATCGTTGTTTATATGATCAAGTGGGTTAATCTGTAGGCGAAAGCTTGAAGTGTTTGTCAGACCTTTTGAGCCATCTGCAAATTAGACTGTTCCATAATTAAATTCTCTTATAAAATCAGAAATCAGAAAATACTATAGAACTTCTTAATTCTCCCAAATGTTTGATACAGAATTCATGATTTCTGTAGAATTCTTTAAGAAAGATGAAAACAAAGATACAAGGCCGTCATTCTAGTCAACAGTCCTCCATCCTCCACTGATTGTAATACAACTATTCTCATGCTAAAATTAGACATACTCTCACACACTTTACCAAATCAAATTCTGAAAAGTACATAGATGCTTTTTTTTTAATCTTTTATATTTTCTGTTAAAATTAGGCAACTATATAACATGCACAATACCTATTTATTGCAAGTAATCCCCAAAGTCCTAATACTTCTATAGCTTTCGTGAAGCAAGATACATTTACCTACCTTCACATGAGAGCATAGGTTAGATACAATGAACAGACCCTAACTTTATTTTCTACCTGAAGCCAATGAAAGCAGAATAAGTCCCAGATATAATGAGCTGAACTCCAAGTAAAGGAAAATCCAATGTAAGATTCCTGCTGTTCTTCTACTACAAGGACTTCATTATCCTACTTCTCCCACTCTTTCCACACAGGATCATATCAGTTTCTGTGTTTCCATATTCTAATTTTAATTTTTTTTTCTTTACAGTGATGAGCCAGTCTGAGCACCCAGATTGAGAAGACTGGATAAATAAAGGGCATAAATGTTTTCATCTTGTCAAGCTTCAAGCTGGTTATGTGGTCCAACAGTATTGTAAATTGTGTCCTTTTGGTATCTGGCTTAAATACCTTTAGTGTGTTCTGAGGTGATAACTGGGCCAAGGAAGAATGGAATAACATTCAAGGCAGAAGTCCTTTGGTCACATTCCCAGCATAAGCCACCCTGAACATCATCACATAGGACCTTGCTCTTGAGCTGAGGCTCCTGAAGGTCCTATCCCAAACCAGGTCTATCTGATCTAAGCATCAAAATAACCTGCATGGTTTTGGAGGTGGAACTGGATTTTGTACCAGTCATGGTTTGGACTGGACTGGCCACTGAAATGCCCCAAAATGATGGCTTGTTTGGGCTCTACCACAGAATCACAGAATAGTCAGGGTTGGAAGGGACCTCTGGAGATCATCTAGCCCAACCCCCCCGCCAGAGCAGGGTCATCTACAACAGGTTGCACAGGACAGCGTCCAGGCGGGTTTTGAATGTCTCCAGAGTGGGAGACTCCACAACCTCTCTGGGCAGCCTGTTCCAGTGCTCCACCACCCTCAAAGTAAAGAAGTTCCTCCTCATGTTAAGATGGAACTTCCTATGTTCAAGCTTGTGCCCATTACCCCTCGTTCTATCAATGGGCACCACTGAAAAAAGACTGCTCCCATCCCCCTGGCATCCTCCCTTCAGGTATTTGAAAGCATTAATAAGATCCCCCCTCAATCTTCTTTTCTCTAGACTAAAGAGACCCAAATCCCTCAGCCTCTCCTCATATGAAAGATGTTCCAATCCCCTAATCATCTTTGTAGCCCTTTGCTGGACCCTCTCCAGCAGATCCCTGTCCTTCTTGAACTGGGAAGCCCAGAACTGGACGCAGTATTCCAGATGCGGCCTCACCAGGGCAGAGTAGAGGGGGAGGATGACCTCCCTCGACCTGCTGGCCACACTCCTTTTGATGCACCCCAGGATGCCATTGGCCCTCTTGGCCGCCAGGGCACATTGCTGGCTCATGGTCATCCTGTTGTCCACCAGGACTCCCAGGTCCCTTTCCACAGAGCTGCTCTCCAGGAGGTCGGCCCCCAACCTGTACTGATGCATGGGGTTATTCCTCCCCAGATGCAGTACACTATATTTACCCTTGTTGAATTTCATTAAGTTCCTCTCTGCCCAACTCTCCAGCCTGTCCAGGTCACGCTGTAAAGCAGCACAGCCTTCTGGCGTATCAGCCACTCCTCCCAGTTTAGTGTCATCAGCAAACTTGCTGATGGTACACTCTATCCCGTCGTCCAGATCATCGATGAATATATTGAACAGGACTGGACCCAGTACTGACCCTTGAGGGACACCACTTGTTACTGACCTCCAACTAGACTCTGCACCACTAACCACAACCCTCTGAGCTCTATCTGCTAGCCAGTTCTCAATCCACCCCGCTGTCGATTCATCTAGCCCACACTTCCTAAGCTTGCCAGTGAGGATGATGTGGGAGACAGTGTCGAAAGCCTTGCCAATGCTATCAGATTAGTCAGACCTTATGAAAGCCTGTATACCTAACACCTTTTCATGAAAAAGGTCCAAATCTTGTTTTAAGTTATAGATAGAATATACATACCCTTAGTTCACTGGAAAATAGGCAAGAAAGTATTCAAGCTATCAATTAGAATGTTAACATTTAATCTGGGTTCAATACATATTTTTTATATGCCTTTGCCTCCACCTCCCTCTCCAGTGACAGTGATCCTTAAAAAGTAAATTTATGCCGTAAAAGCATGAAGCAGCTTGAGATATTATGAAATCTAGAGTATTGCAGTAGGGTAAGCTCTTCTGTGCTTTGTGAAGACAAGGGATCTAATGCTTAAAGTGCTGGCATAGATTGCAAAGCACTTTGCTTTTTTCCCCCTTTCTTTGTGACTAGATTTCCTTCCTGTCCAATTTTGGCCAAGTCACTTGAATTTGTGGGTTAAATTTAAATCTGAAAGAGTGACACTGCCCCACCTCCCAGCAAAAGAGGGAATGATATTTAGGTTCTTCAGAATAAGAATGGCAAAGGCACCTCAGACAGCTGTATGGTAAACTGAAGAAATATCACTAATAAGTCCCAACAAAATAACAACTAGTCCATAAGCCAGTACCTTTGTGTTCTCTATATCAAATTCACTATGCATAATCCTTTCTTGAAACGAGCTCTGCTGATAAAAAAGGGATTTGTTAAAAATTATTTAGCACTATCCATTATGGAAGCCATACAAGGCTTCTGCTTGTCAGCAGAGGTTTCAAGAACCAGTCTGAAGATTTCAGAAAAAATATAAAAAACCTTTCACTTTAAAAGTGTGTGTGTGTGTGAGAGAATATTTTTCTACACTTCAGGAGGAACTTTAAGAAACCAATTTGGTTTTCAATAGTGTCCCTGTTAATAGAAGCCAGATGGTCTTTAAACCAGCGTTTCCCCCACCATTTTAGGCATGAAAGGCACTACTCTGATGGAGCTGGAAGAAGGAGAGATAGGGATGGCAGGATACACGCAGCACACAAAGGAGAAATAAGAAATCCTTTAAACGGGAAATGAAACACACTGTTTGACAGCTAGAAAAGGGGGGAGTGTCAGGAAGGTAAAAGGGCAGGCTCCATAGGGGTAAGCAGAGATAATGGAATGTAGAGTAACGGGATGTGAAGGGGTTATAATGATCGTGGTAGCCAAGTGTGTAATTTGCACTGAATAATTGATCCAGTGTCTTTATCTTTTTATATTTGTTTTTTTTTCTACAGTTTCTCATCAAGAAGATCACAATTTTCTTGCATCTGTTCCATCCTGATGATTCAGTGAGTGATTTCTGCAATTGAAGTTTGGTCTGTATACTGAACACAAGCAAAATTCATGTGAATATACAATATCAGAAAACCTAGTTCATTTTTGATGGAACACATAAATCACATGGTATTTTGTATTTTCTCTAATTAGTGAGTGTAACTCTAACAATTGCTATGACATTTCTCCCAATTATGTATTCAGAATATGCTTTTCATGAACATTCTTTTAGAATGGACTTTCTCTCCAAATGCTTATGACAGTTGACTCATCAATAAGAATATTACTGCAGTTTCTGACAATCTAGGGACTTAAAATCTCATGGTAATTTTTTTGTTAAAGGGGAAGAGATGACATGCGAGACCAGCCCAAATTCCAGCATATATAATTACTCTCCCCACGTGAAAATATTTGGTATGGTCTCCATTAAATGAAATAGCTCTCCAAGCCTCTGCTTTCTTCTCACTGTAGAGACACTGGTGCATGTGTGACTGAAAGTAAACATGCAGATTTCTCAGGTATGAGATGGGCTGAAAATACCTCCAAACCACGTAATCCCAACTGCCTATCATGGAAGCCAGAGGGATTGCTACACACTCAATAAGTAAGTAAATGTTTGTTTGGAATGCTAGGATGACAATCTCAATGCCTTATGCCAGAGGAACAAAAAAAAAAAAAAAAAATTATGAGTGTGGTCTCATTTTATGACAAAATCATAAAATTCCAGAGGGTAGAGTTCTGTCTAGTGAGACCCACAGAAAGGACAGGTATGTAGTTAACACACAGATAACATTGTTCAGAGATAGAAACAACAAACAGCACAGGAGGAATGATGGTAACAGGAGTTGGAACAAGGAAGACTTACTCTTGGTAGAAGAGGATCAGGTTAGAGAATACTTAAGCAAACTAGATAAACATAAATCCATCAGCCCTGATACAGTGCAACCACAGTGCTGAGGAACCTGGATTATGTCATTGTGAGGCCTCTTGATAGTCACTGAATGATCATGGCAACTGGGAGAGATGCCTGAGGTCTGGAAGAAAGCAAAGGTCACTCCTGTCTTCAAAAAGGGCAAGAAGGAGGGCCCACAGAATCATAGGATGGTCAGCCTGTCCTCCTTGGGAAGGTGGTGGATTAGTTAATCCTGGAAACCATTTCCAGGCACACAAAGGACAAGAAAGACAACAGGAGTAAACAGCATGGATTCACCAAAAGGCATGCATGTTTGGCCAATGTGATAACCGTCTATAGTGAAATGACTGGCTTGGTAAATGAGGGCAGAGCAGTGGACACTATCTACTTTGACTTCTGTAAGGCTTTGAAACTGGTGAAGTATGGGCTAGATGAACAGCCAATGGGGTGGACTAAAAAGTGGCTGAATGGCCAGGCCTAGAGGATGGTGATCAGTGGCACAAAGTCTAGTTAGAAGCCAGTCACTAGCAGTATAGCCTGGGGGTAGATTTTCATTATTTATCTAGATGGACAGAAACTGTACAAAACTGGGAGGACTGGCTGATACACCAGAGGGATCTGCTGCCATCCAGAGGGACAGCCACAGGCTGGAGAAATGGGCTGTCAGGAAACCAAGTTTCAGAAAAGGAAATTGCAGAGTCCTGCACTTGGAGAGGAATAACCCCATGCACCGATATATACTGGGGGCTGATTGACTGAATGGAAGCTTTGCAGAAATGTCTCTGAAGAAACTGTTGAAAAACAAAAAGACGATGAGTCAGCAATGTGCCCTTGTGCTAAAGAAGGCTCATGGTATCATAGACTTCATGAGAAGAGCTATTGGGCTGCAGGTCAAGAGACATAATCTTTCCCTCTACTCAGCACTGGCAAGGCCACATCGGGAGTACTGAAGCCAGTGCTGGGCTCTCCAGTGCAAGAGACACACAGACGTACTGGAGAGAGTTC
>VZSZ01001387.1:154208-166917 GCA_013398815.1 Ibidorhyncha struthersii
TGCGAAGCAGGAGAGAGGACAGAGACTGCAATGCCATCCAGCGCTGCAGTGCACCCGACATGGCGGATCTCCTTTAGTAAGAGCCAATTTACCAGAGAGAAAGCTTTCCCAGAACCGTGGGATTTATACAGCTTTCTTCTCTACAGGTTCTCTACTGTCTGCAAAGGAGTGAGGTCATATTCAGTGGCACTCCTATAGGGCTTTTCTGTTTTCTATCCAGATGCTTATTTTCTATGAAATTCTGGGAATTAATTTTTAGGCCTAGCTTTCTTTATCAATTTCACTTGAAAGTAGCAAGCGTATCAAAAGCTTTTGGGAGGGATTTTGTGGGAAAATCNTTTTGGGAGGGATGTTGTGGGAAAATCATATAAATATAGAAATCATAATTGCAAATCCCTTATTTCTTAAGGAAACTATTTTATATATATTTAAAAAAAGAACAAAAAAAAAATAGAACATGAGGTGACAACAGCACCATAGAAGAGGAAGGTACCTGGAGCTGTAACAGTATCACATGCAAAGTCTTTCAGAGTTTACAAAGAAAAAACTGTCAGACATATTTGCAACAATTCGTATCTGATTCTTCATAGCCTATGTAGGCACCTGCTATGTAATCCAGTAATGTAGATAAATGGGCATATTAGACCAGAACAATGTGGCCAAATGTTGCAAATATTAACATCATCATTCTGAGGCAATATTAAAATTCATATACCTGGTAAAAATTATATCTAAGATATAGCTTGCTTTATATTGATAAACCAGTGTACTGATTCTCTTGAGATACAGGGCAAGGCAAGTCAAGCCGGAGAACTGAAGCCTGTAGCGCATCATACTGTATCTTGTATGAGGAACACAGTTACGATAAGCTGTATGCAGTATTCTCAGAGAATACAAGGACAACTTTTCAAAGAGAGAGACGTTTATAAGGGAAGCCAAAGCTTGAAATAGATTTGCTTGTGCTGCCTATGACATTATTGAAACAGAGAGCTCCATAATCCTGGAGGACCTCTATGGAACAAATTGATGACCTGACATCAACTGATGACCCAAGACCAAACGGTCCAGCATTTTATCCAGGTGAAACTTCTAGCAGCATTTGAAATGGGGGGTGGGGAGGGAAGTAAATGAGAATACGTAATTATCCCAAACCAATTAAGACCATGAAATACATTAATTGCGCATTAAACATACTTATATGCAAAGGAGCCATACATGATCCATGAAACCACCTGGCAAATTTAGCCACAGTTTTAGAATTTTGGTTAAGCAGTGATTCAGGATTTACTGATATGTGCACAAGTGCAGTACCTCCTAAAATTGAGGACTAGTGACACTTCCTATATTGAATATATGTCTACCAAGTTGATTGTTCTAGTCATCAGATAAGGACTCCAGTTTGACCCGGAAAAATTGAGATTATTAAAGCAGTACAAAGATTCTGGGATATGAAGGCAGTCTACTAATTATTTATAGAGTTTATTAGCTGTCTTTTAAGAATTTGTGTACAGTTAGTAGNATAGTTTTCTTCAAATAGTCCTTACAACAAAGGTTCCCTCTACTTTAATACACAGGGAATTACATCATTTTATTACTCAGCCTGCTGTAGAAGATATAATGTTTCTTCCCTTTACTCTGAGCTTGCTTAACTTCCAGAAAAAAAAAAAAACTTCAAAGCTGGAATCAGTGAAAATTACTGGATTTGAACTGCTACAGGATATATTCTGCCTTTGCAAGCACAACTCTTTTGCCTATATATCTGTCTTTTATTTGTTCTTGTAGTAGGCCAGAAGTCCATGCTACCCACAGGAGGACTAAACCTTTTGAAGAAGTGTTATGTGACTTGTCTGTATATTTAATTTACTTACTACAGCAAACACAATTTTCAAAACACAGATGAATAAACAGACTGGTGAATCTTCTCCTCTTTTTCCAATAATGACAGGAATGTGAGGAGACATGTGACATGCTAAAGTGCTCTGCTATGGCGTTCATGTAGTATGAACTCTTTCACTTTCCATATTAAAATAGATCAGGGTTTTTTGCTCCTAGGTCTCTGGCTGGTACATTTGTGCAGATCATAGTTTCTCTAATGAATGAGAATGTTCTTCCACTTTCTAATTTAAAGTTATTTCCAGTACTTTATACCCATTTTCTCTTGTACAAACATTGCCCATTAGCTTAAATAGGTCCTTTCATTTTCTCATATTCCCATTAATACTTCCCATTTTAGACAGCAATCAAATACTCTTTCATGTCACTTTCATTTTGAAAGGCTCAACAAACCAAGCTTTCTAGACTGCTAAGAAAGCTTCTCCATTCCCTTCACCTTCTAAGTAACCTTTTTCTGTATTTGTTACAGAAATCTGGGATTTCATGGTCACTTGTATTAAAACTTTACATGGAGTTGGCAAATATACATATGAATTTCTTGTTCCTGCACTTAAAGGGAAAAACCACGTTGAAGGTTAGAAAATAGTCCATTAGTAGTGTTATTGATCTTTCTGATCTCTGCTCATGACAAGCTGTAATTTTGAGGACTTTTTTTTTTTTTTGGTATGGAAATATTTTAATTTGCTTTAAAATGTAGGGAAATTATATGCTGGTTATGAGACACACAGGGATGACCTCTACAGACTGAACTTCAAGTGCATATCTGCCTATAAAAATTCAGAATGGAAATTTGATGACTGAGCAACCCCATTCCTCTCCCCTCCTCACAAACCACCACTGGTACCAGAGAATTTTATCCTTTTATTTGAAAATGCTGTTGGGTATATTGCTGTTCTTCTGAATGAGCATAAGTTCTGTTACCACACCCAATAAATGTGGCATGGACAATGCTATGATTTCTCAACCTTCCACGTGCACGGGGAGCATAAGTCTCTCAGTGAGTCAGCACCAACCAGGAGCTTCTGCCAGGCAGAAGTGTTATATCAAGTGAGGAACACTACTGTCAAGAAATTACAACCTCAACATTGACATAAATGTTGACAGCACCATTTCCACTGATAGTGGCATCAGAGCAGATTATGATTCACACAAGACTGCCCAAAGAGTGATGATTTAGATGAAATGCTTCCAAAAAAAGAAAAAAAATCTGAAAAGAAAACTGCAGATGACAAGGATTTTATCAGGCCACTGCTGAGATGGAGCACACTTTCTCTTCTGTTCTCGGAAGCATCCTGCCTGTAGAGATAAACTAACAATAATGAAATCTCTTTCTCCACCCATTCCTTTTTTGATGGCAGTGAGAGGCATGATAGTAGGGCATGATAAATCCTGGGTGGTGACTGAGGGTGTGTGACTGCAAAAAATGACATCTTTCAATACATTCTGCAAAACTTTGAGGAACTCAGGGCCAAATCTGTTAATAGTGTGGCCTGAATGAAGCCAGTAAAGAGGTTTGAGAAGTTAGCATGGCCCAAAATTTCTAAACGCAACATTTAGAGTTTTCATTCTGATAAAGAGCAAATGGATACGTCGAACAGTCAGAATTTACTGCAGTGTAGAATTTGCAAGGTGAGGGTTTTTTTGTGTTTGTTGTCCCCTCCACCCTCGTCCCTGCTCCTTCTTTCCTATTTCATACATATTCACAACTCTCACTGTCTCACTTTCTCTCATGCCTAGATTAAAAACAACAAAGAAAAGGAACACATTCATATAAGCAGTAAAGTAAAGAGGGATCACTTTTACCTGTAATCCCTGAGGAGAAATGAAGCAAATGTTTAAGAGCATGCAGGAATGCTGCAGATGGGGTGAGAAGAAAAATATTGAACTAAAACAGTGTAGGAGGATGTGGCAGTCATAGTGATACTGCTATATAAGTGATAGCCTGATGTAAATTTGTGATTTTTTGTAGGACAAGCAGTATCTCTTAACAAACTTTCTAGTATAATTGGAAGAAAATTACACTTTTTTGATTATGGATTTATTTTTTTGCCTGAAATTGGACATAGAAATGGTAATTTGGAAATCTAAATAGAATTCAACAGAAAAGGCAGTTGATATCAGGAAAAAAAGGTGAGATGATAATAATGAAATTACAGACGAGCCTGGCACATCAGGCACAGTTACTCTCCTGCTCTGAAAAATTTATGAACATTTTCTTTAAAACTATGTGTGGTGAAGAACTCTCTGAGTCATAGACTAGCAGATAGGTCTGTTGAAAATAAGCCTATTGCAAGACATTGGATCTACACAAGTGTTCAGAAGTCTAAGTTTGAGGGTGGATTAACATGACTGTCACTGCTTGATATTTGCTCTGGGGTCACAATAGAAGGTAACATGCTTGTATAATTGGTAAGAATGACATGTAGAATATGCAGTTGAGGAATGGTGTTATAACATACATTTTCTGACACTAGGATCTATGTTGCATGCTATAAAAAGACTTTCTACTGAGCACGGATGCTCTTGACACCAAGCAATAGACCTTAACCTGGTGACACCAAGAGGGTAAAGATTAACTACTGGCCCTATGGCTTATTATATTCATGAATTTACACGTGTATTTAACAGAAAAGAACAATTTGCTGGAAAGATCAATGGAAGATTTCACTAAATTTTTTCAGAAGCAGAACTAAAACTTATTTTGTTTAAAGGGGAGTATTTGGTACCATTCCTCACTTCAGTTTTTAAGAAAGGTAGAATTGGTTTTTCATTGTCTTTTGAGTTGAATAGAAGAACTCCAAAATTTAGATTGAGGATGTAGAAATTGCAAGAAAGACACAGTGATGCACAAATACAGGCTTTTCACAGAACAAATAAGTTTCAGCTGACCATATTCCATAGTATGATCACCCTGAAGGCAATCTCTAATGTTAGGGTAGCTTGGCTACAGCTCATATAGATTAAAGGTAACAAATAGCTTGCAAGTTTATGCAATACAGTTTGGTATTACTCTATACTTTTCAGTCCCTCTTCAAAATATGAGCTTCCCTCTTTTGTTACAAAATGCCACTATTTTTGTGTCAAATGTACTTCCATTATGTTAATTTGCAAACACCTAGTGGATTTACCTGTAGGTAAAACCCAGAAATACAAAGCTGATTATGAATAGCTTGCAAAAATATGCCCAAATATCTATGTTTTTGAATGTATGAACACAAAACTCCCAATCTGTTCAATATAACCCAGTCAAATATTTAATACTCATAATACTCAAAGATTTAAAATTTTAAATACTTATAAAGCTATTCCTACATCATCAACAAGTATACTTACTTATACTTACTGGGAAATTTTCCTCTGATCCGAGAAGTGAACAAACAGCTCTGAGTCCAAAAGACAAGTTTGCATTTAAGTTAGAACTGGACAAAATTGTGATTAGGTGATCATTTCTATCCTCAAACTTCAGATGTCTCTGGAGCAGTATTAAAAAACACTTTTAGCATTAAGATCTTTCTGTATATGTAACAGTGTGTGTACAGCCAAATTTGATCTTTTCTATTTTGCAATATTTTATGAAATGTAATTTCATTTTATTCAGTATCCCTCATTTCTACTTACATAAATTTTAACAGGTTTATGATCTTATCGTCTAATCTGCCTAGGCTGTGTTCAGTGTTCAAAGAGCCTTAAGTAATTCCCTTCATATTCTCTGGTCATGGCAGGGACTTAGTCTGCTCTATATACAACAATTTTTAGGCTACTTGAAGTAATGTTGCTAAAAAAACCCATAGGAGACTAATCAACTTTCCTGCCCATGTTCTTAATCACCCATGTAATCCATTCTCTGTTGACTAGAGATGAGGTATTTGAGAAAGTAGCCTGTATCTCAAGATTTGGCCTTCAATTTTTCTTAGAGAAACTACATTTTTCACTGCAGGCCTTTAATAAAGTAGAGAACTATTTAACAAATCTACTCACCCTTATTTCCTCTTTGACATAAAAAAGAAAGGAAATGACAATATAACGTGTTGATTCCTTGTGAATGTGTATCCTGTATTTTAAAACAATTGCCTTTTTAGCAGGCTGCTTTTGGGAAGCTAGGGAGCAACGCCGAGGTTTGAGAGCAGCATAGATGTGGGGAGAGCTAGCTGGAATATAAATGTTGCAGTACAGTAATTATTTTTAAGAGCCAGGTTTAGAGGGAAAGAGCAAAGGCAAAATAAATTGGAAAAGAAGAAACAAAGAAGAAAGGGAGAAGGGAAACAAGAGGAAAGGAAAACAAATTGAAAGATGAAGAGGAAAAAAGGGGACTATGAAGGAGGAATAAGAAGAATAAGGAATTAGAAGAAAGCATGTTACTCTTTAACCCTGTAATACCCTATTGCCATTGCTAATAGAAGTCCACAGGCTTTGTTACGACTTTATAAAGCCTCAGGTCTGTGGCTTGCCAGGCTTGCACTGGCTGAACTTTTCTTGACCTGGACGCACCTTTGTTTCACTTGGTTTAGCTGTAGCTGTAGTTTTTGTAATTACAAGGTGACTATGACTGGTTTGCATTGCTTTGTGTGATACAACCACAGCTATATAGAGATAGCAATAATAAGCAGTTATTCTGCATAGAAGGAGATATTTGTGGCTCTAACACAATGACAGTGTAGAGAAACACAGACCTGATATCCTAGCAGAAGCCTTGAGAAGTGGGAACATGGGATGCAGCGCAGAGGAGTGCAGGTGCAGGGTGATAATAGATGAGTTGCAGGCTGGGACCGGAGAACCCACAGCTATAAACAACTCATCCATGGTCAGTTAGAGAAACACAGACCTGGAGCTGGATGAAACTAGTTTTAGGCGTAACAAAGAGAACAAAGAAATAGTATCTAACATTCATAAAAGAGAACATCTAAAGCACATTAGCGTGTAACGTGGAGGTTACACGTGAAGCATCGACTAATGAAGAAAGAGCAAGGTGCAAAAGCATGTTTGGAAACATGTAAAAATAACCCCATGTGGATCTTAGAGAGAGGAGGAAGAAACTGTCAACATCAGCATGATATTCTTCCTGGCCAAGAACTCCAGATGCTGACAACTCAGCATAATCCCCTGCCACGACTACTACCACCACCACAAAGAAACCATCAACGTTGGGACTCAGAGGAGTAAGGTATGGGTGAGTGTAATAGCCGGACAAGGGGTAGAAACTAAAAAGTGTGTGTATTACAGTTTTAATTCTATTATTATTGTTTCTTTTCTATAATAATATGATGTTGACTAACAATTACTCTTGGATTAGACTGTTAAAACTTCAACTATACTAACAATAAGTTTGTATCTTCATACATAAGGTGTGCTCCTCCTTCACCCATAAACCAAGATTTTGATTTTAACAGGGGAAGGATTAAAAAGGGAAAGGAGAAAAAAGGGGAAAGTGGAAGCAGAACTGGAAAGAGAAATCAGAAGGGGAAAGTGAAAGGGAAGGAGAAGGGGAAGCAGGTTACAATATTTATTACTAAGTAAAACAAACCTGCTTTTATCAGAGATGAGGAAGAAAAGAAAACATATTAGCTGCAAATTGCTCTAAATGTACAACTATTTACATCGCAAAGCACTTCAAGGAAGTGTTCAGCTTTATCTGCCTGCAGGGGATCGGAGCATCTTTCTTATGAGGAAAGGCTGAGGAACTTGGGTCTTTTTAGTCTAGAGAAAAGAAGACTGAGGGGGAATCTTATCAATACTTATAAATACGTAAAGGGAGAGTGTCAGGTAGAGGGGAACATTTGTTTTTCAGTGGTGCCCAGTGATAGAACAAGAGGTAATGGAAACAAACTTGAACATAGGAAGTTCCATCTAAACATGAGTAGGGACTTTTTTTTAACTTTGAGGGTGGCAGAGCACTGGAACAGGCTGCCCAGAGAGGTGGTGGAGTCTCCTTCTCTGGATATGTTCAAAACCCACCTGGACGCCGTCCTGTGCAGCCTGCTGTAGATCACCCTGCAGGGTGGTTAGACTAGATGATCTCCAGAGGTCCCTTCCAATCCTTCCAACCCTCCAATCACCATTCTGTGATTCTGTGATCCTGTGACTATGTCCTAGCACAGTGGTCACCTTTGGAAAGCCTTGAAAGATCTTTTCTTTCTTTTTCAACTAACTCTAGTGGCCTGGTCCTAGAACTATTACCTACACAACAGAGACAAAAAAATTTCTCTTTCTCTTTTTTATTATTATTTGTTTGCCCAGCAGACAATAGTGTGTTGGAATTTATTGCTGATACAGAAAGGAGTACAAATGACCTGTAGTAGTGGGCCATTCTTGCCGACCTCCAAAGGCACTTGGCATTGAGCAGCAAATATACAAAAGCTTCTGTAAGGTGTCTCCTGCTGTTTTTCACCACTGGGCTCTGTAGGCAACAACACTGCAATGCAAAAATGGGTAAAGTAAAATAAAGAAGGAAGGAGATTTAATTTAGTGTAAATTGACTTTGGTGGAGATGTGTCAGTTTACACTGATGGAAGATCTGTTCCAAAAAGTCTGCAGAGCTGACCCTAACTTCTCCTCTAGGCAAATATTGCATTGACTTTGCTGAGAACTTGTTTCCAGCTGTCTGTATTTTATTTCACGTTTGCAATACTTGGAGGGTGGTGGTTTGGTTTGTGGGTACTGCCCCCCACTCTCCGCTGGTTTATTTGTATTTCTAAGCTACAGCACTNCATAATGAGCAAGTCATTACTTAAATCCCCCAAACAACAATAAAAAAATAAATCCGCATCCTTAAATATATATTCCACTAATAGAGAAAGAAAGATGAAGGGAATAAAGATTAGAGATTTTTAAGCCAGCATAATTTTTAGGGACACAGCTACATTTTATGGGAGATTTATCAAGTGATTACCAAAATTTAATGGCAGGAATGTCAAATACTCCACACTGTTACAGTGTCATTCANATTCATTTCAGGAAATTTATAGAGATAAAGTGGAAGACAAAAAAAGTAAAGCTGCGTAGAGTTTTTTTATTCTGAGAAGATGAACTGCAACAGAATCATGCCTCCTTTTTTGGCAGTGACTGGCATTACATGTGTGTATTCACATGCATGCCTGTACATGTTGGATGCATGATTCCTGTGCGTGACTGTCATTCATCAGACTGGCTTTTCATTCATATTACAGTATTGAAAATTCCTGAGGGGTGAGGTTTGCTGCCTTCAAATCATATCTTCCTCTCAAACCTGTATTTGTTTGAATTTTAAATAAAGGAGAGAAGAAAGGGGTAGCTAATATGTATGTGTGGAAGAAACTGCAGGACACCTCTCTTTTTCATGCTATAGCAGAAGCAAAGACAGTACATGCTTACCCGCCTTGTTAAATTTTTAACTCTGAAATAACATACACTGTCTCATCATGAGAATGGAGCAACAGCTATTTTGTTTGGATTTTAGTAAGCAGCTTGATAGAGTGATTCAATTGAGGGGAAATAAAAGAAAAACTGAAGCTTAAAAAGGAAAATAATCCAATTCTCATCTATCTGAATTAAAAAAGCAACAACAAACTAACACAACTTTCATCAATTTAATATCAGAATTTAACAGTGAATTAAATAAAAGCTAAATCAGAGTCGAGGCTAGAATTAATGTGTATTTGAACAGCTGAACTAAGAGCATCCATTTGCTGATTTCTGTCAGCCAGGAATCTTATCATGTATGATCTTTTTTTTTTTCCCGTGAATATTTTCAAATTCAGGTGTTTGCCTGTACTGATTCCTGTGGGCTGTAACTCTCACAAGACGGAGTTCTCTCCACCTAACAGCCAATGTGCAGTCTTTTCAGAATTTCTGGGGCCTACTACCAGTTCTCTCACTCTGGCTTAGTTTTTGAAACAAACTTAGTTGTATCTCAATTTAACTGTGGATAAAATAGTAGTAAATGTGCTTATTTCTCACAGGGTTTAGAGAAGTTATTTCTTATGTTTTCTCTCTTACTCACTTTTATTGTTCTTTCACTCTTACTTTATGTTTCCCTATGTGGCTTATAACCAGCCATTAGAGCGAAATCTATCCTCTCTTGAAGTCAACAGTAAATGTCCCCAACTTTGTTATTTTATATATATAATAGTAGTGTCTTTGGAAAAGACACTATGGTTTCAGTAAGATTCTGATCTATGCCACCCACTTCATCTAAAAGTTAGCAGACCCTAAGCCAGTCAGCTTGGCTTCTTCTGTGGCTAGAAACTCGTCTGGAGGAGGGCTCATCCTCTTAAAAGAAAGATGTCCAAGTAATGTGGAAAGAATTTCCCTCAGGAGGTACTTATTTTTCTCCATTGACTACAGAGGGAATTTAGGCAACTCGCTTAGATGAGATGCCTATTTTTCAGAGTGATATACCTAGTTGAAAAGAATGGGAAGAATTCATCTCACTTAGGTTAAGACATCTAAGTTAGGCATTTCGGTATGAACTAGTCATTCTAAACTCCTCTTATAAGTAAAGGAGAGATATAAGCACTTTTGCTTATTCCTCTGGGCTGTTCATTTAATCCTAAAATGTCTTGTTAAAATAGGTCAGATGACTTCACACTTCCAAAACTGAGAGAGATGAATCTGACCTATATGCTCAAAAGTACTCAGCACAAAAAGACTTTGATTTTAGTCATATTCTATACCATCAGTATAATGAAAATGATAAGTAATCACTCTAATATTTGGTGGGAGATTTTAGAGAAGCAGAAGAAATAATAACCTTGAATTACTCTCATTACCTGATTCATGTGACAATCTTTGATTTTCCTCTGCTTCTTGATTTTACTGCCATACTTAGAGATTACTTGTTTAGAGATTCATGGTTCCTTTTTCTTCTGTCATACCTACATCCAACAGAGCAAACCTTGAAGTGACTGTGGATATGGTGGAGAAGGAAACTTATTTACGTACTTGTCTTTTTATGTCTGTTTCCCGATACCTAAACAGACAGGTTGTGGGAATCTTGCACAAATGTCTAGTCAGGCAGGGAGAAGGGTGCCCAGACAGAAAAGCGAGGTGCATTGTTTGTGTTGGTAGAACTAAGGAACCTGTGCTAACACTCTCAGCAGCTGAGAGTTTCAGAGACTTACTTGTATTTTGTACTCTCCCTCCCCTCAACTATTCATGTTGATCAGCATGGTTTTATTCTGCTTGATCCTATGTTTTTAATTTACTTCTGTAAATTAGGCTAAAATGCTGAACTTTCTTTTTGTGTCCCAAAAGGATGAAATTTCATGTTCTTTTCAGATGCCTTTGGCAACTGTCAAGGCATTTTGGTCTCAAACTCTTGTCTAACAAGGATGGCTACATCTCTTCTGATTTTATCACGTTATCCTTACAGAAGTCAAGAGGGTATCAATACTAGTTCAGATCAATTCTATGGAGAGTTATGAAAATTAGAACAAAACTCTTGACCTTAACCTTGGATTCATTGATTTGGATGCAGGAACGATGGACTGTTCGTTGTAACTCATTATTCCTTCAGAAGACTGTTTTATTTCGCAGCCAGTGGAGTTCATTTAACACGCTTTCATTCATTCATTGTTATTTGCAGGTATGAAGTGTTATCAAGAATATTTGTCTAGCATCCGTTAAGGAACTCAAGCCTGGACAAACCTGGACTCAAACTGTACTTTGATATGGCAAATGCTTCCTGCCGTAATCTTCTGTAGTCTGGTTATTTATCATTTTTATCTAGAAAGTTGTTTTTGCCAAGCCCTGGAATAGCCAAGAGATACATTTAGGTCTGCAAAGTAAGTGTATTCTTGGTTGTTAATAGTCTCAATAACTATTGCTGAAAGTCTCTTTGGCTTACCATCCACCACAGCAGTTTGTCACAATTGTTGTTGGAAAATCAGGAGACTAGATTTAGCCCTGCTGGACGCTTTACATAAAAAGACAATAAAGAAAACTCTTGGGTTGAGTATGAAAGAATTTATTACCATCCAACATATATATATGCACGCACCTGAAGCTCCTTTAAGATAAAACAACAGTCTTTGTGAACAACAGTGTAAAATTCCATAAAGAAATCCAGCGCGTAAATTCAGCCATTGCATATCCAGCACATACTGTAGACGGATACAAGAAACTGGATAGACTGATTTTGTCTGCTTTTTTAAAACAGCTCCAGAAAAGGTAAAGGCAATGCATGCAGTATACTTGAGACCTGTTTTTATGAGCTTCTGATCATGGATAGCTTGCCACCTATCCTCAAGACACATTTCTCTTCTAGTATTATTTCTGTATGTTGCAATACCCAAGCGTTACTTCAGCATTACTACTTCTGCATCTGGAAGATAGAAACTGTCATTCCCAATGAGATGGAGTTATGACTGTTCATATTATGTAATCCCTTTCATAAAGTCATTGTTATGGCGCTGTAATGTTCTCTTATTTTAGTGGCTCTTCAGATTGATTCTGAAGGGGAGGTTATGAACTTATCCCAGGTTGCCTCTCTAAAGTCTGTATAATATTGTCAAAATGTGATACAGTAACATAGTTAATGTGAAATTTTTATTTCTTTGTCTGCTTCTGATTTTTTGGTTGTAGGAATTTGTATTGTTCTTTTTATGCCCTTAAGGAAGGGGTAAAAATAAACAATGTACTGGTTAGGAGAAAAAAAAAGAAAAAGAAGATTAAGAATCTACTTAGTTGTTTGTTCATCAGCCATACTACCTATATTTTCTGCTGAATGATTTTTACTTCGACAGTGTAACGCATATATCCTTCTCACTCCTGTCTTTTGGGAAAAAACCTTTTCCGCCTCCAAATGAAGAATGTCAGGGCGTTAACTTATTGTTTGCCCACA
>VZSZ01001387.1:167302-179242 GCA_013398815.1 Ibidorhyncha struthersii
CGAAAATTTCCCTTTAAAAAAAAAAAAAACCCCACAAACCCACATTTTTTTTTTCCTTATGCTTATTTTTGCTTCATGTTATGCTCATTCATGAAGTAACCTGGTTTAATTTCAATATGAAAAACCCTTATTGAAAGTAAGGCTCACTAGAGCAATAGCTTGCAGAGACAGTCACCCTGAGGTCACTTGTTGAAATCCAGCACAGATCAGTAGCAATGAAGCCTCTTTGGCGGATATAAAAACTCTTCAGTGGACTTCAATCCATGCCAAAAGAGATAAGTTCCTCTGGAGAAGTGTCGAGGAGTCTGAACTTGCCCTTCAGTGATATAAATTGCTGAAGCAGAGTCAATAGATATGGCTACGTTTCATAGACGATGACAAGAAAGAAACATTCTATTTCATAGATAAACCAAATAATTTACTGCTCTGAATGGTCAGTGCAGCACTTTTTGCCATCACTAACCATAATTAAAATAGCATCCTATACTCAGTGAGGAATTCTATGTACACCCTCATTTATATCAAGCAGGTGATTGTGTCCATGTTCTTATGGACACCCTGCTTATACATGCTTTCTGTTTTACATGAAAGGCTAATAAAATAAGATTGTTCCAGAAGGATGAGAAATATATAAAGTTGAACTTGAGTACATTTTACATTTTTCATAATTTTCTACTTCTTTCCTGACAGTTGCTCGATTTCCCCCCCTTTTGATCTGTTATTCAATGTTACATTGAAAGATAAAAAACATAAAAGCCAAGAACAAATTACCCAGACATGAGCATATCTCTGTTTGAGATTTGGTAAGCTTAAAACAAAACAAAACAAAACTTGATTCTTCTGGAGAAAAGAAAAAAAAAAACAAAACAAATAAAAAAAAAAAACAACAAAAAACCTCCCCAAACCAAACACCAAAACTTATGAAGGAGGACAAGAATAGTAAGGAACTATTAAAATACCCTTAAATGTGTGGAGAAAAAAAAACCCCAACTGTTTAAAAGCCAACCTCTCTGAATCTGACATACTTGCACATAGCTCTTTGCCTAGTCTTAAACCCTGCTACTTCTCTTTCATCCCTGACAAAAAGGTTTTTGTTCTAGAGTCACCCTTCCCCCATATATAACAGTTGCACTAATAAAACAGAGCAAGCCTACATGTAAACTTTATCTTACATATGTCTTTAAGAGCATTAGGTATATGTACTGCCACATAACTGTGGGTTACAATTTACAGTGGGGGAAAAAAAGGAACATCCCAGTCTCAAGGTGGGTTTTTTGCGAAACAAACAAACAAAGACAATGCTGGAAAGACTAGCAATCTAGATACCTTAATTATGATAATTCTCAAGAATATGAATATTTTTCTACATTTACTTTGAGTGTATACAGATCCGTTGCATCATGGCTATACACCATTTCTAATAAATTAAACAGTTACATGGAATATTTCTGGATACTGGAAGTCAATTGGATGTAAAACTGAATCGTAATAGTGGTCCCCAGCACACATTTGAACCATCTGACTGGAGATATCCCAATTTACAGATATGTTTTGGGCTTAGCAAAAGGCAGGGACCAGTTTTCACACATCCACCTTCTTTTGAAAGTGAAAAGCATTTAATAATATGGACATAGCCTTTTCCATGCTGGTTGGCCTCAGTGCCAGAAAACAGCACTGGGCACATTTAAAATTACAATTTCTGTGTTTATTTTCAGCTCCATCTGATTAAAAATCCATAGAAATTTATTTTCTTCCAGTGCTAGCAAATAAAAGAATCATGGAGCTGTGTAGGCTGGAAGAGATTACTGCAGATCGTCTTGCCCAACTTTTCACTCAGAGAAGGGCCAGCTTAAGCTGTTCAGGACCTTGTTTGGTCAAACTCTGAATATCTCCAGGGGTGGAAATCCCACAAGTTCTCTAGGAACCTCTTCCAGTGTTGGACCACCCTCATGGCAGAAAGATTTTGCCCATATCTAATCAGAATTTCCATTCTGTTACATCTCTGAGTCCATGCTGTGACTTTACCAGCAATGACATTTATGCCAGGTGCCAGTCCCAGTTATGTGCTGCACAAGCCACAGAGAGTTAACTGCTGGGGACCTAAGCAACCACATCACAAGAACTGGACTTTAAACAGTGCTGTGGTGAGCACCTTCTGCCTTGGTTCCCCGGAAGAATTAGGCTCAGATCACATCATCAGTGCTCTCAGCTTTCTACAGCATAAATCCAAGTACTGACATGAAGCACATTCATATCACTAGCTTACCAAATCCTTAAGGTAGATTCACCTTATATTTCCCTTTGGTATTCAGAGGAGAGCATCAGGCATTTCTGGGGAGTTATTCAGAACTCGGGAAGGCAACAGCAAGCTGACGACTAACCTTAGCACTGCATTGTTCTTCAAATGCTCCTTCTACTTTAGCTGTCAGCTTAACTTTCTTTGTTGACAGCTGTAGATATGGAGATCATGATGACTTCTGGCATTAGTCAAATAGTGGGACAGTAGCCATTTTAGTATCTTGTGTAATCTTTTGCCAAAAGCAATAATTTTGCTTATGTTTTGAGTCAGTCTTATGCTTCTTTAACAAATATGTCCGCTTTTCTTAAGTCTCTTTGAAAGTAAGTTATTTGCTGATGTTTCTGAATGTATGTGTACTGAAAACCACTGAATAATGTAATGAGATAAAAGAAAGCAAATAGGGCATTTGTAAGTCTTTGCCAATACAGCGAAAGGAAAATAGAGCGTAGAGAGCATAATCTGCTAAACATGACAAGGAAAAAAGCAGGCAATTAGAGTGAAGAGTTATATATTCTGTAATGTGTGTGCATCCATATGGAGACAAAGTATGTGTGTAAGTATGTGCACATACAGCAATAAACATATATATAAATCCAAACATATATATGAATGCATACACGATGAATTTCTAATTAAGATGAGAACAACATCCAAGCCTAGACTCAAAAGTTATCAGAGGCCTTGCAGAGATTCCCCCTGGAGTTTCTGAGAGCTGGGTTTAGTAGCCAGTAATTTCCAATTTCTTAGATAATGTGTAGGACCATGGTGCTGATTAGCCCTTAAATCACGCTCTCCCTGGAAAAGTCATTAATTTCTTTAATGGTTAAAAACATGTCTCTGTTTTTTTCTTTTTCACCTTCAGAAGCTCTTGGTTAATTGTGATTTGGCCTCAATATTTATTTTTGGGTGCTGGGGACAAGAAAGAGTAGCCCTGCTGAAGTAAATGTAAAGGGGTCTCGTATTTGGGGAATTGCTTTCTCTAGTGGAGAAATGATACATCATTTTAATTCCTGCACTTTTAAAGTGATGCCTGGGGTTTTTAATCTTGAGTCTCGCTTTGACATTAATGGGAGTCATGTTGCTGAAATGAGCACGTGATGCTTTGATAATTGAAAGGGACCATGTGTGATAGAATCGTACGCACTGGAGGTAAAATACCTGTTCCACTAGGACATCCTGCCAGTTTTCCTTCTAACTCACAAAATGAAGATATTTACAGCTCATTTATTCATGTATTGTTCAGCCCATCTATAAATGAGTCAGAATAGCTGCCTGCAGTCTATTCACTGGAAGATTGTTGCACAGGATAAATAGACTTTATCAAGTGGAAATGTCCCCTTCCCTAATCTCATCCCATCACTTGTTATTCTTTTTGTGACCCGTGAGTAATCCCTCTCACTCCACATATTTTACACCATTTTAGATATTTTCAGAACATTACCCTGCTTTCCTCGAGGCCCTGTTTAGTTGATTTATACAGATTTGGTTATTTTAATCTACTGGCTTCATAAATCAAGCTTTAAAGTCCCCACAGGGATTTTGTCTATTTCAATTTCCCTGAAATCTCTGGACTCTTGGGGTCTTTTACAGATACAACAAGAAAAACTTTTAGCATTGCTGCTAAGGAATCCATTAAAAATGCCAGGTAGAATAAAACAGTGTGAAGGTGTCTCAGAGGTGATCTGAAGACCATGGTGGAGAACAGAGGTATTTATTCACCCTTTTTATGAAGACCCTATAATCCGTGGAAGAAGTGTGCACACCTTTCTTCCAGAAAAGGATTTTTTTTCCCAGTGAGCAGTGTAGAAAGTGACATCAAAGATTTTTGGAGATAATGAGGTCCTTGACCCCTTCAGAGTTCATTACTGTGTATACTGCAAGAAAGAAGGAACAGAGAATCAAGATCTTGTGGTTTAAATATTGCCTATATTGTCTGTTGTTTTATCAGCTTACTCTATTCTCACCCTGTCTAATGTAAGGGCATGACAATATCTCATCAGTAACACAAAACATTGTTATATATATTTACTCTCCCTATTCATCCTTTGAAAATATCCTGTACATATTTAAGTGGGAAGAAGGAAGACAAATGAAGATAATATACTCTTTTACGATTTGTACAAGGCAAAACAAAAGGAATTTACTGCAGCAACGTTTCTGCAGTTCACAGTGTAGAAAACACAACAGGGACTTCAGAAAAGAAAATGAAAACCAATCAAAATTTGAGCATGTATTTTTAAAGCATAGCAAAAATATCTAAGGAAATTAATTGGGTAAAATAGTCATTAAAGCACAGTTGAGGTTGCCACCACAAATCGTTTAAACATCAAAAGCAAAACTTTCAGTCTTTTAATGTTCATTTTCTCCTGCCCCCTGTGAAGAGTATTTTCTGGTTTCTGCTTTATCATATTTGCATCAAAAGGCCATGGAACTATCTAAAGCATCCTGGCAGTGGAAGCTGAAATGGAGACATTTTGCATGAAAAAACATGAGCATTTTCATGTGCAGTTAATTATTAAGTAGCCCAACAGTCCTGTGAATCTGATGGGACCATACATTCTTGCTTTACAGATAGAGGCATTCAGGTTTTAAAAGAATAGGCCATTGTGAGGACAAAAGCAGGAATGGATACAATTAACTTGTCTGAGACTAATTTCAAAAACACTGATTCAGAATAACAGTATTTCTCTTAAGTACCAGCAATCTAGAAGGAGGCCACATTATGATCCTGAAAATTCCCCGGATTTCACCTTGGTACCATTAGCACCTGCCTGAACTTGATGTAACTCTGAAAGGTGTGTGGGCATGCTCACCTCTGTTGGTTTCTACATGTTGACCACGGGTATCTTCTTTAACAGCAACGTACAGTCATTGATATTGGAATCATCCAGCTCCAGATTCCAGTAAGAGTACAGAGCAAGGTTTACTTGCCAAAAAAAAACCAGGAAGCCTGGCTTCATGTCCCTTTTTGTTTCTTAGGATTCAAAACTTCATCTCTTATTTCCCTTGCAAGTACCCTATCCAGAAAATTACAGTGACCGGAGAGATAGGAGGGTGATAGAACACCTTATTTTAGCCTGAGATTGAGCTGCTCTTCAGATGAGAAAACAAGTCATGAATCCAGGATGAGGGGAATGTGTTTTCCATTGCCAAATGTTTGATCACAAAGGAAAGGGCGCTATTTTGTAAGAACTGGTCCTTGAACATTGCCTCCACATGTGTAAATATAAATAAGCAGAAAAATGTATTTCTGTGTGCTAGACGTGCAGAGAGTTTCCAATGTCTACCTAACATAAAAGTCCTTAGTCTTAGAAGAAACTGGGGCATAAGCACCCTTCCCAGCATACTATTTAAACCATCAGCCTCCGCCCCCAAGCTCCATCTTGCAATTCTTCCCTGCCACAGTTCCTACTTTCCTGTCTGAACAGTAGCCCACTTTCAGCAAGACCTGCATGGTCAGAAGTACTTAAATTAGCATACATAATGATAAGTGTTTCTTATTATCTAATCCTAAACAATACTCCAATCAACATGGAAGTGCTTGGGGATCCCCCGGGTGACTCACATCACTTTCTTCCGCTGCATTAATCAATCATTATAAGCACCCAGACTCTTATTCACTGTGTGCTTAGGTTTGGAACCTCATCTTTGTAGCCAGACAAACATATAAAATATTTATTATGGTCAGGATATCCATAGTAAAACACTGGAACTGTTTGTGGAAATTGTAGCCTAAATAATTGGGTACAGTGAGATAGGAAGACAGAGGCCGAGCTGTGGTTAAACCTCAGCCATTGTGATTCCCAGCTCTCCCTGACATAAGCATTAGTGAGAACAAAAGCAGTTCTGGTACCACAATGACAGAACATGTAATCCTTAGACTATATAGTACTGTTCTTTTATAGCTGTGTCAATGCAATTTTCTTTTGGTGGTGTTTCAAAGCTTGCACATTAAATATGAGGCTCTGAACACCTCCAATATTGAAGCTTTAGCTCAGTAAAAATAATAGCATGAAAACATCAAGCCCATTCTCTTGAGTTTTCATGGTCTATTTCTTTGCTTGCAGCAAAGTTGGATGGATAAAAGTATTTACCTCTTAAATGTTTACCTAATACAGTATGAAGTGTTGACCTTAAATGGTCTTTACAGCTCATAGACCATAAAAATAAAATTAGGAATGAGCAATTTTTATTCCTACAGAGCCAATGACTATAGCAAACTATGTTTTTTCCTACTCTTATCCTAAGAATACAAGTAATATCATGTACAATTACTATCATTTGCAGATGTCAGTGGTTACTTTTTGACTTAACTTTAAAGCCAAAGGCATCAATACTAGTAGAAAGGAGGAAAGACTGAAGTTATTAGACAATGTCTTCTTGTATTCACTGCTAGAGTCAGCGAGCAGAACTTAGATTCTTTTGACAAGGAAACACAGAACTTACCTCAGTCGGTTAGACCAGACCATCTAGGCAATGACCAAAAGAGACTATAGACAAAGAAGCCCTGAAGTATACAGTTCAGGTCAAGCGGTTAAGTGCAAAGCAGAAAGCACTCCTTTTGAGTTGTGCAGTGATTCATTTCTCAGCATAATCCTGGCTCTTTGTTTAACACTGTTTACGTCAAATAAGCAGTAAGAGGATCCATGTGTGGGCTCAAAGTTAGTGCCCCATTACTCCTGCAAGCAGCTTTTTTCCCCTTCCTTACCCTCACAAGAAGTTAACTCATTTACAGGACCAAACTGCCCTAAGGAGCATTTCAAATCTAACAGCATTTTCTCTGCTGTCTTGTTTGACATCTCGTGCTCCACTGAAGACTCCTTCCAGATTCCTATGCTGCATCTTCCTTACAAACTCTGCATTGCTGAATTCTTCAACAACCATGTGCCTGCAATGCGTTTCACACCAAATGGGTAGAAATCTCTTCACCTTTTACCTAACAGGCTACACACACAAGGTTTGCCTTTTTTCTCTCCTTCCATGTTAAGCTCCAGACTAGAATACTGTCCATCCCACAACTCACAGAAGTGTTAGGACAGGGGCTGCAGCCCATGGGCAACCCCTGCCAGGGGAATATTGTCAGGGTGACTCCTCTGTTCTTTCAAGAAATGCGTGTTCTCTAAGATACCTGACTTTACAACTTTCCTCTTTCTCTTCTTTTGGCTTTCAAGTGCCTTTTCAGAAAAGTCAGTCATTTCTAATAACCAACAAAGTCATATATATCCACAGATACATATCTCTTAAGAAAAAAAAAAAAGTAATACAATATTCACACAATGTGGTGTTGCTTCGCTTAGGGTTTGTGATGAGAATCCATTACCAAGAGAAAAACTACAGAGCACTTGAAAAGTATTTTTTCCCCCTTTCATGGCTGGTCCTTTGATCCCCTCTTCTCATGTTTCTGATTTTTTGTTTTGTTTTGTTTTGTTTTGTTTTGTTTTGTTTTCCCTTCCCCTTTCAACCTGAGGCATGAGTCATGAATGCTGATGTGGCAGAGTTTGACCCCTATTCAAAAATCCGGAACACTGGCATACAAACCTGCCCAAGTTATTTGTGATTTGTAGATCAGGAAATCTAATATATTTAATTATTTTGTGAGGCAAGAGTTATGCTTTGCAGTCACTGGATAGCAGGTTAAATAACTTCTGCAGTGCTCCCAGTTTTAATACAAGTCGCTGTGAGACTTTATGCAAGCAGCTTTTTCCGATATTTTTGAAATGTATTTACATTTTGACAAAAATATTAACAAATACAGCTAACTTTAAAAGGGCTGAGACCTTTCTTAGATCCATAGCTCAGCTAGACTGATGCTAATTCAGTGTAGTTTCTACTGAGATAGTTAACTTTGTCTGTCTGCCTGTGTGGATATATATATAATGAAGTAACTGAAGAATCTTCATTTTTAGAGATGGCTCTCTCAAAATGAGAATGCTGAACAGTCCTGCAGAACAACCCTGTTTATGAAAATGTACTAAATACTGGGGGTCGTCTTAAAACATATTCAGACTAAAATCCCAAGTTCTTGCCGAATCAACTCTAAGGTTCACCTGAGGTATTAGAAAGGCATTTCGGCTATAGAGGCTAAACTGACAGGATATTGCAGCAGCACATTGCTCTGTTGTGTGTTATTTAAATTGGGAGATTGCTTGCCTGTAAAAAAGCTGCTGATTACAAATGAAACAACACGGCAAATGCTTCGGGACATTAAAAATCAGGTAAAAAAGATATCATACTGAGCTCCTCACTTCCAGATTGTAATAAAATTGGGTAAACTATTCACCGTGACTAATTTATTCAAAAATTGCCCCTTCTTGGGCTCATGAATTTATATTCAAACAGATTGGGATTTCTACAGATTTATTATTCAACGTCACAATTACAGGAATAGCTGTGCTTTTAATCCTTTCTTTGGACTTTCTCTTTTCACACTCTTCAAGTCTTATATTGTGCGTGTGGCTTTCAGAGGATATGAGTTACATGAAGATACTGCCATGGGGTAGTGAAGATGGGTCTTTATAGGATTACTCTTTCATAGCTGTCCTTGTGCGTACTAATACTCTGCAGTAAGTGCAAAACATAGGTAACATTATCAGACTGTACACTAACTTACCTCATAGTAATTTGTTCAGGAAGCCACAGTTTGAGAAAAGAATCACCATGTTCTCTTTCACATTAGGTTTTGGCCATAAGATGTTCCTCATCCTCTATAATTTACTGACTTGACTTAACGAACCAAGGCTTCTCTTTCTTAAGATCTAGCACTCACAGAATGAACTAAAGCATCCGGAGATAAGTAGTATATACCTTTAAAGTAGGATAAAAGCCTAATATGGAAATCATTGAAGTATTTCACGCTGTGTATGCACACGTACATTATCAACGTTGTATCTCAAAGACAGGGCAGATTGATGGGAGAGCCTCAGCACCTAAGGCAACTGGACCCAAAGCGATTCTAGTTCAGAGTGGTCTGATTTATGCAAGATGCAACATCAGCTAATATAAGCTATTTCTCAGAAAGATTCAATACCTCAGGTTGCACGTTATAGTAAAGTGGCTTTATGACTACCAGACCAGAAGTTACTTGAACCTGATGTACTCTGAGCACAGAGAAAACTTCTTTCAGTTTGCCCTATTATCCATGTACCCTTAAAAAAACACCTTAAGATGGCCTCCTTGATCCTACATTTTTAGAGCTTGGTTTTGAGGTCTGAGTCTCAAAAAATATTTCCAATTGTTTCTTTAACACTGGGTTGACTCTCCCTTCTCCACTTTCCTGAGTGGCTTTCCTGACAATCTAGATATTAAATCAATTCACTGCATACATATGAACAAGCATAACATCAAAATAAACAGGTCATAACATAATATTTATAAATTATTAGAAGAAACTTTAAGTCCGCCACACTCAGAGTTACTGGATGAGTAATTTAAGTAAATACACTGCAGCCCGTGGAGAGCTCATGCATTATTACCAACTGTTATTGTTTAAATGTTCTCTTTATTAGTAATTTGATATCAACAGTAATAGTCCACTTAGACTCTATTATTGTTTTTACTTCTAGGGTGACAAACACGGGGGGAAAATCAAATATTCTGTGAGATCACATTCGGATTTCTGTTAACATTGACTACATAATTGCTGGGATATCCCTTACCATCAAAACCTCTAGCTAAATTCACAGTGAAGAACATGGTAAGAAAAAGGTCACAAAGGTATGAAAATGAATCAGCCATGACTGACATTGAGTTTTCTTTGTCTTACATCATGCCCAAACTCAGATGGAGTCTCTGCCTCAAGGGCACAGTTACTTCACGGCTAGGACAAACTACATGTATATGATTGAAAATTAATTGCAGATACTTATAGAGCATGCATACATTTTCACACAAGTATTTGCTTTATCTCTTTCTGAGAAGAAACCTGTAGCCTTGTTTTGTAAAGAGAAAAAATGACTTCTGTATACCGCCCAAACAAATGTGTAGTGTGTATCCAAATAAAGACTTATAGAATGATAGAAAAATAGAATGGTTTAGGTTGGAAGGGGCCCTTGAAGATCATTTAGTTCCAGACCCCCTACCATGGGCAGTGACACCTTCCACTAGACCAGGTTGCTCAAAGCCCCATCCAACCTGGACTTGAACACCTCCAGGAATGGGGCATCCACAACTGCTCTGGGCAACCTGTTCCAATGTCTCACCACTGTCACAGTAAAGAATTTCTTCCTAATATCTAAGCTAAATCTACCCTCTTTCAGTTTAAAAGCATTACCCTTCATCCTATCCCTACAATCCCTGATAAAAAGCACCTCCCCATCTTCCCTGTAGGGGAAAGGGCTATAAGGTCTTCCTTGAGCCTTCTTTTCTCCAGGCTGAACAGCCTTAACTCCCACAGCCTGTTGTCATAAGAGAGGTGCTCCAGCCCTCTGATCGTCTTCATGGACCCCCTCTGGACTCAGTCCAACAGATCCATGTCCTTCTTATGTTGGGGGCCCCAGAGCTGGACGCAATACTCCAGGTGGAGTCTCACAGGAGCAGAGTAGAGGGCAGAGCTACTTCCCTCAACCTGCTGTCCCCTCAACCTGCTTCTTTTGATGCAGCCCAGGGTGCGGTTGGTTTTTTGGGTTGCAAGCACACATTGCCAGATCACGTTAAGCTTCTCATCAACCAATACCCCCAAGTCCTTCTCCTCAGGGCTGCTCTCAGTCCTTTCTTCCCCCAGCCTGTATTTGTGCTTCGGATTGCTGTGACTCACCTGCAGGACCTTGCACTTGGCCTTGTTGAATTTCATGAGGTTCGCACCGGCCCACCTCTCATGCCTGTCCAGGTCCCTCTGCATGGCACCTCTTCCCTTCAGGGTGTCAGCCACTCCATACAGCTCGGTGTCAAACTTGCTGAGGGCGCTCTCAATCCCACTGTCTGTGTCACCGACAAAGGTGTTAAACAGCACTGGTGCAGTCCCACTACCGACCGCTGAGGAGCGCCACTCATCACTGGTCACCACTTGGATTTACAAAGAATCTTTCTATTTCTGTCTCTCACAACTAGTTCATATTCAGCCCATTCTGGTAGTGAAAGACAGACATGAGCATATGACGAGTGACTGGCAGATCTGTAAAAAAGTTCTGCTCACTGCAAATAAAAAACATACTTCTGAGAGCAGCCACAGAAGAAGCACTATAGACACCCTTCTCTAGGTCACTGATGGTGGAGGAAAGAGAAGAAAAGAAAGGAGAAATAAAGAGAGCAGGATTTAATTATTCTTTCTCTCATAGAAATTCCGTATAAAGACCAAGGAATACACTATTACTGAGTGTAACTGAAGGAAAGCTTAATTGTTGCTATTGGTGCTGTCTGTTCTCAGAGGATAAGTGAGGAACTAGATTTCAAGGTTTTTCATACTTTAACTGCTGCCTTTCACTGGCCCTAAACAAATGCTTTAAAAAAGGAAGGAGGTATTCTTTGTCTAAAGAGTTGATGAGCTTCTCCTTTATCCAGAGATGTGTATTGTCTACTCTTTTGTTTTTAAAGACAGGTGATAAGAACTGACAGAGAGAATTTTATGTTTGCAAAGTGTTGAAGTTTTTTTCTTAAATTCTTTGCTAAATATATATTTTATACTCTATTGCTAAAGGGATTACCAG
>VZSZ01001387.1:179283-197350 GCA_013398815.1 Ibidorhyncha struthersii
TCATGATTTTACTTTTTGATCCTCAGCTTTTTAGTGTAGTTGTATGATAACAAAACCCATAAAACTCATAAACATGTAGTTTTTAAAAAAAAAAAAAAAGAAAAAGGAGAAAAAGGGAAAAAGGAAGACCAAGCAAAAGGGAGACAAAAAGATTTAAACATCAACTTGGGGTGCAGTGCTGGAAACCCCGACTAAAGCATCTTTCATGATGAAGTTGTGTCTTACTTGTTTGTCCATCTCCAGCACATTATGGCACCAAGCTGGATGAGAACCTCTAGGATCTGTGATATAGTAAGCCATCATCATCAGAGCAATGTTCTGTGAGTTACTGTTTGAGGTAAACTTAGCTCCTGAAAATGTATTCACATGAGTTTTCTCATTGTGCCATCTCTTTGGAACAAACCTTTATTTGCACCATCAGGGAGAAGTAGTTCACTTGCTTTTTTTTCTGAGGGAGGGATCATTTATGAGGCTTGATGGATTTCATACTTCACAGAGCCTGATATTTGCAAGGGGCAACTTCACTCGTTTCGTGAAATGATCAGTGGGCAATTCTCACCCACTTGCAAGGTATGTCATGTGTTACTCCGGTTGCTATGCCCTTCAAAATATTTACTTGTTTTCATTGTTTTGAAGCATCAGTGTCTATTAGAAGATTTTCAGAAAAAGCCAAAGCTGACCTGTGTCACCAAAACTGTTGAATAGTCAACCAATATTGCATGGCTTGTACTGAATTGCTTCCAGGAGAGTTATGGTATCTTAGAAAGAAAGCTTTCGTATTGGAGATCCTTCCCTGTGTACTTAAATGTACTTTGTACCCACAATAATTAACCATTTTTTTTGAGTCTGCAGTACTGATTAGTTTTTTTTTATTATAATATTTTGGCTGGAGGGTTGTGGGGGGGACCTGAGGTTCCTGATAGGATTTATAAATACACTAGTGTAAACACAACAACCTGCAACCAAAATTTTCAGGTAAGGCAGGTTGGTGTGAATAAACATCACACAAAGAACCAACAAAAGCCAGCAATTTAAGAATATCTTTGTGTATGTCTCATTCTGGCCTACAGCAAATCCCAAACTAATTAATTCACAGTCTGTTGAGTTTTCTGCTAAAATCCACATGGTGGGAACTAGTGCTTAGCAAATGCAGGAGGCAGAACTTCAGCCAAAAAAAAAAAAAAAGGCCTGTTTAACACTGTCATATTCAAGCTCAGGTTGGGTTCCCTGAAAGAAAAACAATCAGAGTTCAAAGGCAACAGAGAGCTAAAACAATTTGTGATTTCCATAACTCACAACTGTACAAGCAGGGTGGAGAGGATGATGGGACATGTGATTCATGATGGAAACAGAGCAAAGTGACTGAAAAGATGACTACAGCACATTTTATATGGAAAAGGTATTCTTGAATGTGGAAGATATTCAGTGCTGGTACGTCATACTGGCAATTGTGCAATTCGGAAAATAGGTTCAATTAGAGCAGCAGCTTCTTATGCTGAGAGCTGGGAGTTTAGGAGCAGGGGAAGACCTGGGTTTAGAGGACATCAGTGGTGGAGTAGGAAGTATAAGCTTCAGGACAGCATTTGAGAGCTAGTACATGTCTCATGACTGGAGCTAGACTAGATGCATTGCAAATGGGGATTGAAGAGATTATTTGAATTTGGCACTCTGAAGAAGACAAAGAAAATGTATAATGGAACAGTATTTGGATCATTCCTGAGGCAGAATGAGCTGACCTGAAATCATTTAGATCCTCAGAACAATGTGGTTAAGAGTAATATATCCACCTCCTCATGGTACTCCAGGAGTTAACACTGCTGAGACATGTAGGTATCCATTTAAAAGAAAAGAATTCCTTTGCACCACATAGTTTTCGTATTTGTTTTCATTTGTAATTGTAAGTTTGAACTTATAATTGTTTAATTAGGTAAATTGACTTTTTAATTTATTTTTTCAAAATTCAATAATGTTTGACTATATTTTATCTGAAATAATGAACTCATACTGTGATAATAATCATGATAAAATGAAAAGAAAAAACATTTGAGAGATTCCTGTTATCTGGCAACAAGTTCCATCCAGTGGATGTAAACTTAATTGCAATATACTTCCTTAATGATCTGGCCTAATTGGGACTCAAAGATACGGTATCTTTTGAAAGTTGCCTTCCTTTAACAAAGTGTTTGTAGTCTGCTGTATTTGAAGCACCTTTAAATGATTAGGCTTATGTATAAGTAATGATTTTTCTGAATATTTAATCAAGACTTGGAGAAAAGGACTGGCAGGAAGTCATAAAAATTAGCGATGGGAATGACCCGTTGGGTCATCAGGCTTTTTTTCTTTCATTTCCAGTCATAGAAAAGCGTAGGTGGTTTCTTCACAGTACATTTTGTAGCACTTTGACTGTTCTTCAGAATTTGAGCATTTTGTGTTGAAAGAACGGCTGGAATACAGAAGGCATGCTGGAACCAAGTTTTCCTCTCACTTCTACTGCAGTAAATTAAAAATCTTGTCACCACTGAAATCAGTGCAATTGTTCCCTGTTCCTGTTAAGGTGAAAATTAGGGTGCAAATTCCAGGCAAATTCGCCAGTGGTCTGAATCATCCTTTTGTGGTGTCTGTTTTCTTTGATGGTAAAGGAAGCATCCAGTAACTACTTTCCTAACTTAGATTTACTGTTCTTACGTTAATTCACAAATACTTCTGCTGAAGTATTCTGCACATGTGCTTGTTAATACTTTGATGTCACACGCAAGCACGCACACACACTTGTAATGAATACATTTCATCCAAACTGTACCAAGAACAGATCAGTAGTTGTGATTATAAGTTGTAAGTACTTAACAAGGAATGAACAAAAGGTGATGAAGGGGACATGGTGACACCAGCTACTTCTGCTGTTGCTCAGGATGTTCTGCGATTTGAAGGACCCTCGAAAGGGAAGAAATGACAGGGAGAAACATAAAATGGGGTACTGCTGCTACCCACTTGCCTCACATTGGACAGAGTAATATGATTCCAAACGTTTTTGTCTTCTCATTATCTTTTTATGTTCTTTTTTTTAGAAGCACATTTTGTTTGCTTTTGTATTTCTTCCCATCTTGTTTCTCTTTTTTCTCTATTTTTTTCTTTAAACCAGGAAGGATGTTAAAAAGGTACTTGACCCTAAACCATAATTGCACTGTTATTTCAAACATTTACACTAGCCTCTGCTGCATTCACACTAGCTGCCAGCCATGAATAAAACACTGACACACTGAGGCAACTTTAAAACCGAGTAAATATCACCCAAACTCAAACTGTCATGCACCTTTTATTGTAGTTTATTTTTTCCCCTGTTATTGCTCATTACCGAAACATGTGGTCATGTAAGCAGAATCTTTCTTTTCCTTTATCAGCCTGTACCTCTGCCCTGATTCATGAGTTATGCCACAGACTAACTTTAGTAACATCACTATGTTTTTTATCACAGGAGCTGCAATAGGTCTGAACCAATCAAGACCAATCTCCCAGCAGATCAGGAAGTATAGGCCTTCTATAAATGTGTTACAAATTAAAAAGACAAGGGAGAGACAGAACATAAGAAGGCAGCCAAAGATATCTTTTTACAGGGAGAATTCAAAGGCTGATAGACATGGAGACCCGTGCACTAAAAGACATAGGGTGGGCCAAATACCTAAACAAACATGCAGTGTCAGACCCCATGATATCCCTGATATCCAAGTTAACCACAAAGTCTGACAAAGCAGCTGGTAAATATGACACAACATCTCTGGGTTGCCCGTGTCTGGTTGTTCTGGAGTTACAGCTGAACACTAACAGCTATTGGTGGATGTCTAAAATGTCAACAGGTGCCTGTATGATGCACACGTATTGTTCCTTTTTCAGACTTTTTAAAAGACTTTCATCCATTTGTGAAGCTTATTAAACACTGTCTTTTTCTTCCCAGAAATATGTCCCAAGTAGCACAAAATAAGCACACTAACTGGTTTACAATTTAAAGCTTTTGCATTTAGTTTTCATCAGATCCCATGAATCTTTTATTCAAAGGCATACCATGATCAAGATCCAAGGTACATCTTTGGAGATGTTTAATTATTTGTTGAATCTACAGAAAGTCTGTGTATCTGCCCCTGGGATGTACACCTCTTGATGTACTGGGCTTGGAAATACCTCTGCCAACTAGGTGACTCTGAACTTCACTGTTCATAATGTATGTGCCCAAAGCCACAGTGAAACTCTGGGAGAGGGTAACAAGTTGAAAACTGATTTCCACGGTCATCAAAATCATTCTTAAAGTAAAGAACTTGAAATGATCCAACATATTAATTTACAGCAATGTCAAATGAGTGAGAGAAAAGGAAGAATTGTTAGACCATGTTTTACATAGTTTTTATATCATTAAAAAAAAGAAAAAAAAAAACAACCAACCAACCAAAATAACCCCACCACCAAAACACAAAATAAGGAATTGCTGAAAAGAAAATAGAATGCAAAATATTACCAGAAAGCTGTTCCCACAAACATGTGGGAGTCATTAAGACTCTGGATTCAATCTTCACAGTTTTTTCCCTTTGCAAACACCAAGCAGCTGAAGGATGAATATCCCAAATTATGTGTTTTTACTTGAGAGTAGATAAAAGGCTGATACGTGTGCTCATACGTGGTGTGGATGGGACCAACTTGCTTAAGGAACCTTTACTTTTACCTCTTTTCACCTTAATTCTGCATGACATTTTGAAAAGGCATCTCTTCAGTTTGATAGGTGACTTTGTGGTCTAAGTCTCTTACTTCAGGTCTGAACCTAACCCAGTGCTTTACCCAGGGGGAAAAAAATGTTATTTTTAATATATAAATAGTTAGTTTTATTCTTCGCCCTCATCTGCTACTGCAAATATGTTTCACTTTGCCTGCAGCCACAAGACAGTCGATGATCCTTGCGTCAGTGTCAAGGCTGTTTCATAAATCAGACAGCAGGAGGTGGTCCGAAAGCCAAATTCTGAGTGCTCTCCCGGGGTCTTAATGGGTTACCTTTGAATTGGAGCAAGCCCTCATGGGTCCCAGGCTGTTTGAACCCCATAACTGGGTCTTCCACATAAGTAGCTATCAAGCCAATGGGTCTTCTGGGTTCTTACTTAATATGCTTAGAGGTTTTGCTATTAGAATAAATGCCAGTTCTTTTTGTTACTAGATTCCCCAGGCTTTCAGACTACGGTTTTAAGCACTTTAAATGCCACCAGTACTCATTATCCCACCTCCCACTCCCCAGTGGAATTCTTAAGTGACAAGTAGCTGGAAAAATACAGATGGCATAATTATATATTTTGCAGTTGATTAATCACCACAAAACATTAATCACATTTGGTATAACAATACATAATCAAATTCTTTATAGTAGAAATTAAGTTTCTTTCTGATAGGGAATGGATTCCTCTAGGATATTGACATGGCTTTTCAGCATCTGTTTTTCACCAATTCCACATCTGCATTTGATTTAATCAGCTTTAGGGCTCTGCAAAAATATGGCTTTAAGGTTTGTTTCATGTTTCTAAGTGCACATGTTAATAATAGCAGAAGTGCAAATAGAGATATATCTGCTGTAACAAACTACTCTTTGTATGCTACACTTACTCACTTTCTGCCTTCAATGAATCTTTTACTTTTCTCCTTTTAAGTTAGTTTGTTAAACAGAATAGAAAATTTCTTTTGAAACAATTCAGGTTGGTAATATATTGACAGAAGAAAGAGGGTCTGGATAGTACACCAAAGAATGAACTCCAGATAGCTTATTATAACCGCCAACATCAAAGGAATGAGGAATTGTTGTCGGCCCAGTGGTCAAGGCATGATGCTGTAGCTAGTCACATCAGATATACTTACCAGCCCATTGTGTTGGCTGGCTCCCCATTCTCAATGGCCTGTCAAATATACTGTCCTGCCAAGGAATAATTTTTGTGTTTGCTCAAAGCCATGATTTTATACCACTGGCCCATAGTTTGTATGTTGTCCTAGGATATGCTAAAACTGGTTTCTGCTCCATCTTCAGAAGTGAGTGAAGGAAGCTACAGCTCTCACTTCCAAAAGCGTGCTTTACCAACCATATTATGGAACAGCCAGAGGCCAGTATATATTCCATCACTGCTGCTAAATCTGGGTCACGGTGCAGTAAAGCAACATAAAATGTGTAAGCCAGAGGCAGAATAATCAAGCAGAATTTGGATTTTATTGCCCACTACTAAGGGATACTCTCCCCAAGATAAAGCTTGTAAACGTAACTAAAAAGAGACTCTAAAATTCAGGAAGATAACTCCATAAGATTAACTCACTCTTGCTCGTTTGTGTTTTTGTCCAACTTGATATATATGCCTTTCTGGTAAATTAAGTAATCTAGCTGCAGCACATAGGCTAGAGAACTGTTTCTGTTCAGGCAAGGGATAATGAAGCTTACCCGGGATGTGGAAGCTCAAACTCTGCTGAAACACAGTTTGATGGAGGCTTTTGAGGATGTTTCTCCCCATTTCTCAAGGAAGTTTTCTGACTGGCAGGATAAATTGGAAAGGAGATTTCATCCTGCCTCAAACAGTATACTCTGAGAAGTCTGTTGGCTTCAAGTGGAGAGAGGTATTCTCTGTTCATCTTTGATTTATACGTCTTTCTGTTTCTCCCATATTGCACCTTTAAGTGTCCTCCTGTCTCATCTGTTAATCCCATGGAGATACATATATTATCTGTATAGTCACTGGCACTTAGTTCCTCTGAGTCACATTTGGAGGACACATACTTTCTCTTCTAATTGTATGGGAGACATCTGCACCTCTGTGACAGACCTGAAACTATTGGTTAAAAAAACTATACTAAGATGAATGCCATGGTTTAAATATGAAACCACTGACTTCCACCAGAGTTTTCTCAATTGAGATACAAGTTATCTTTGGGAAAAAATGGCAACAAGGTTATTTTTTAGAGTTAAAAGACAATTTATACTGAATAATACCTCAAAACCACTTGTTTAAATAAGAGCATTGTGCAAGCAGATTGCTATGGAAAACAGTAAAAAGCAAAATCAACAAGAAACTGTATCTCCCATCCAATGTATTCAGCTCTTGAGTTTAATACCTAATCATAAGATTCAGAATATGCATGCATTGTAAAAACAACCATATTTATCGTATGTTTGTATGAGGGACAGCAAGAGAGCAAAGCAGCATATTTGTGTGTGTAATGCTATTTGCTGCTACATGAACATTATATCTAATTTAACCATGCAACCTACAAAGAGCTATTAAAAAAACAAACAAAAAACACACCCCACCCTACTTTAAACTTAACTAGATCAACTCGGTTTTGAAACAAAGAACTGAAGCATGTTTTCTGAACACAGAATTTGTTAACTTGTGCTCAAAATTGGGATGTTACTGGCTTCTGTGAAACACTTTTAGAGCTATGAAGAGAGGTGCTATAGAAATAAAGTGACTGATGTTCTGCCAATAGAATCCTCAAAAGGAGGTTGAAAAACACAGCAAGAGTTGCTTCTGAAGCTGGAGATAGGGAAGCATTATGTTTTATTTTGCCCTCTAATATAAGCCCTAAAGCATTGTTTCACTAAAATGGGTCTGCTACCTGAACTGAGTCCAACTTACTCTCTTAGCACAAACACAGTGATGAAAAACCCATTCAGCGTGTCACTGTAAAATTTCTTTGTTTATTGCTGGAGTGAGCAGACCACAGGGTCTTCACGTCCACAGGTTTTGACTTCTATTTTATTGCATACTGAGGAGATGTAGAACCAGCTGTGCACTGCTTATTCATACCAGGGAACTGCTACTTGCCCAACATCCCCACTGATAACAAGAGGACTTCTTCAATTGTAACTGTTCACAGTTATGAGAAACCATGTCTGGATCCTTAAGGACACACAAGGGTACTGCCGTGATCAATGGTAGATGTGAAAATTGCTTACTTACTTTGGAAAAGCTTTTGTTTTGACTGTCCATGAAAAATTCCCTTGTCGCTCCAGCGTGCTTTGGAGCCTTTGAATGCAAGAACTTTATTCCCTAATCATGTTTGCCAACGAGTAAGGAGAATTTTAGGATCATGATTCTAATCCTGGACATACCTCTTTGTCCCCAGGAAGCCTCTTCTGAACAGAGGTATGTAGGGGGCTCGTACAGGCCAGGGCTTGTATTGGCAAGGAAACATGGTGCTTCTGATACTGTGCTGTTTGAGGAATACGTACAGAATCTCACAGTACCTTAAAAAAAGATAGTCTGGAACAAGTGCATATTTTCTTAATATCTTTGAAATTAATCGATGTAGTTTAGTGCAAGTTCTTTAGATTGTAATGTTGATCCTTGTTAAGGCGAATTTTCCTTTCTAGTGCACTTGAAGCAAAGTAAATTTCACATTAACGCTGTTGGATAATCTTTTTGCCCTCAGTTTGAATATTTAAAGCATGATATAAAGTATCTTAGAAGGAAGAATTCTGGATTGTCGGTAAGTGGAAGAGCAATGAAGTAACAGGTATTTCTCATCTCTGTTCTTACTGTCCAACATTTCTAAGGAGAGATGGAATCTAGTCCAATGACACAATTTTTTCTGATCTCTGTGATCAATGCATACTGGAATGGTTTTACATATTCTCCAGTAAATATTTATGCCTAGCAGCCTTAGCAGTCTTAGACTTCATCATCTTTACCTTAAATTTCTAAAGGTCTAAGAGAAGAATATATGCAATTGGATGCTATGAGACCACAGCATGCTGTTCACTCTAAGGAATAACAAGAATATTGCTACAGGGCAGCATAAGAGTATATTTCAACTGCAGCTGCAGTTGGGTTTATATAGTAGATATATGCAAACTAGTACAACTCCAGTGCAGATAACAATGAATCCTCAATCTTCATTGGATTCTACTAAACTGCATGCCACTACAGAAAAAATTGCTGTGGGCAGCAAAACAATGTAGATTAAACTTAGATTATCTTGTTCTGAGGTCAGATCTGTGGTAAAAATACAAGTCATGTCTATTCCTTAGAAGAGTTAAGTTACAACAAGCAACAAAAATCATTAGTTAAGTAATAAGATGAGGAGAATATTCACTCTTTCAGGAATGGAAAAGCTGATGGTTCTAACATTTTCACCAAGCAGGTAAAATATCTTGAATCTACAGTAAAGGCCTGTTTACTTCAAATATTTAATTAATTTAAGTTGTTTACAAAAATCTCAGTATTGCAACAAATAAAGTTTGTTGTACTTCTGAAGTCAGAGGAGAATATTTCAAATCTGAAGAACTCCCAGCCTATTTCTTTACTATGCCGGCTTTATAAATAATATAATTACCTCATCCTAAAGTACTTGGCACTACTTTTTGAAGACCAGCTTATTCCAGAGGAAAATGGATTGCAATTGAGAAAGTCATACACTGGTCAACATTATGCAAGACATCAAAAAGTATCTTGAAAAAGCTATTGTAGATCAGCCAACAGCATGTGATGTTCTAAAACACGGAAGGTACCTTGCTAAAAATATGTCATAATGAAAGATCTTTTCTTAATATGGCTGATTCAATCCCTATTTGATGCTTATGTTACCTAGAATTGTGTAAGGCATAGATGTCATTCTGGAGAAATATAATGAGTTGCAAAAAAAGAGTATAGTGACACCTACACAACTCAATATTCATTTGAATGAGCAACTTATCCAAAAGCTTCAGCAACCTTCCAATAGCCAATAGAAGACAATTTTTGTATCACTATCGTGTGAAGAAGTTTACACCAAATTAAAGTCATATTAAATGAACACTGAGATTTATGTCTGTATAAAACACAGACCCAGTGGCCTAGGATGATATTTATTCCACTCAGCTTTAGACACATAGAAGCTGATCATTCAGTCTATTCAATTATCTTAAGATAAAGGGAATTACTCTCTAAAGTTGCCCATCTCTTTCTCCATCAACTATTGAAGGATCACGGAGGGTTAATGTAAACCGAACAACTAATTTTTAAAAGGCTGAAGGCATCTGAAATGAGTTGTGCCCCAGAAAAGCATTCACAAGGAATTTTGGATGCACAGGACAAGTTGAGGATACTAAACATTCAATAAATGCATTTTCAATGGTCATATGGTGATCAAAATCATAAGAAAGCCTTTTGCCACAATAGGACTATTTAAAAGCTGTTGCAGACTATACAGCTGGAAATGAAGCTTTTATATCTCAACATTTAATAAGTGATTGGAAATGAATGTTTCTGAACACATATCTGCAGATCTGAGAAATAATTGGCTCACATAGACACATCAGAATCCCTTCTAAACAAATATCAGGAGGGCAAGAGGTAATAGAATTAAACAGAAATATTTTAATTTAACTCATTTGAATAGCGGGAGGGGAAAACATATCTGAGATACTTGTCAATTTCTGTACTACGGGAAGACCTGTATAACGCTGTGGGGTTGCCCAGATTTACAGACCAAGTTGTAACATGCACCTGCTTTGGAGGAAATATGCAATGATAATAGAAGGATGTCAGTAAGAAGGCTGCAGTATATTTATACCCTCAAGAGTCCACTCCAGTGATATCGCTGATGTAACAATAGACTAATATAGATTCATATGCTAATACTTTTGCTCACATTTCCCTCAGTTGTCTCACAAACTAAACTTCCCTAGACATTCATATGAGTGGTACCTGAGCAAGGACCAAGCAAAGGCAGAATCAGCAACTCAGGAATAAGTAATTTTAGGAAAGTACATTGATTAGCTATCTCTATTCTTGTTTAAACATATTCCTGCTACATTGTTGACTGAGAGGATTTGCATATGAAAGCAGAATGTGCTCCAGTGTTGAGGAAAGGGTGAGGTGCTCACTGTATATTTATGGAAAATAAACTGTTAAAGAGTGACAACCAGCTCTGAAACTTAAGGGGTAGGAAGAAAAGAGAGAGAGGGAGAAAGAAAGTGAGATAGAAATCTAGCAGCTTTTGACAGGTATGCATAAATCTTCCTGAAGGGTAGAGTCACCTGAGGAAAGAGAGTGTGAGAGACCATTAAACCTAAAGAGTTTTGCAAGATTCCTGAGGAAAAAGTGAAAGTTTGCAAGGCACAGACTGGCACCTCTAAATGCAGATTCAAGATCATCAGGAAATCTCTTTGTCTGTGAGGTAATTGGCTCAAAGGAGCCACGTTAGGAGTGATGCCTCACAGGGTCAGATATTGGCAAAGGACAAAGTCGTGCTTTCTTGGGTTGCTGGGCAGGTGCTGTTCATGATAGACTGTTGTTACAAACTTTAGCAAATCCAGTATTACCAAACAGGACCATTTAAATGTCCTGCCTTATAAGAAACTAGACTGGACAATTCTTACTGTCATGCTCCAGCCCCAGCTTTCTAGGCCAATCTTTTTTCATGTGCAGCAGTCCTGGGCTGAGTGATGAATGAGAGTGGCTACAGTTCATCTGTGCTGGAAACAGATAAACAGCTTGGCGTCAGCTAACTCCCTTCCCACAAAGGGAACAACTGAGTAATGTATTGAAAGGAGAGAAGAGTCTTATTTACCCTTCATCCCTCTATTGATCGGTTGCAATTCTCAACTTTGAGCCCAGTATTGTCCCTATGTAGCTCTTGGTAGAAGGTGAGGAACCGTTTGCTTCTGGTTTGAGAGAATTTTGTTTGCTTTTTGTCATGAAATGGGGCAAAGAAGAAACAAGGAGGGCTGTGACTATGTTAGGTGGCTGTTAATTTCCCACTTTGCCTGCTTTCTTACTTTTCCATATGCTTGTGGGGACAGCCAGAAAGGCAGCATTGCAATCTCTTCCCCAGTATGCAAGGCTTGCCTGAGATGCGTATAACTTGTTTATTCCTACGTTTCTTAGATGGTGTTCTGTACCTGATTGATGCTATTTTGCCTTTCTTCACAAGGTTCACACTCTGCAGAAATCCAAAACAGAAACCCCACTCCTTCCCTCCACCATGGACTGTATTTCATGACCGACGATCAGACACAGTGATCTTCACTTCATAAATCTGGAAAGACAAAAAAAAGACAAAGTCAGTGCACGATGAACAGTTTAGAAGCTACTTAGCTGTAGGATTTCGCTTACGTTTGTGACATTTTTTCTTTCTTAACAAATTAGACCTATGGATAAACCAAAGATCAGGTAATTCCCATTTTCTCTTGTTGCTGTTGTGATATCAGACAAGATCATACTAGAAAATCAATAAGGAATTTTAGAAGATGCAATGCTTAGAAAATTATTTCCTCTTTAGTTCACAATGCCTTTATGTATTCCTTACTATGACTAACAGAAAAATGGTGATTTCAGCCCATGTTCATACACTTGATCAGCTGATCAGCTCAGAATCATTGATGGTAATATGAACCTGTTATGTTACTCTGATAAAACAAAAAATAAAATTATGTTATGGTTGCATATGAGAGGGGTTTATACGTACAGTTGCAAAATTGAATCACCAAATACCTCAACCATTCCAGCCTTTCCTTGTCTCTACCTACATGGCAAGTGACAGTAAAACATATCAGCAGCAGCCTCTTTCTCTCCAAAAAAACCAAAGCATAAAATAAATAAATAAATAAATAAATACAACCTCCCCCAAAACAAAACTTATTTACAAAGTACAGAACTCAGATAAGTGCTTTCCTAAAGTGTTAAATGACAAAATGGAAAAAAAAAAAAACAAAATCCCCACAACGTCCCCTTATACTTCTCTCTTTAAAGTAGAGGCCACCTCTGAGAAAGAGAAAGAGCTAAATCCACAGAGAGACATAAAGAACTATTCAGCTCCGCTAATTTTAGGTCTTTATATATTTTGTGTTTATTCCTCAGCTAGTCTTAAGGTTACCTTTGTACTCTACAGAAAACCAAACCCAAATCCAAAAAAACTCCACACTTTAAGAAAAGCAGTCTCTTTAGCTGGCATATTTTAGATTTCTACCTAAGAATAAGGTATATTGTACCGTAAAAATAACTATTTATCTCCTTTGATTCTTAAGAGAGCCAAAGGATCACTAGCTCAGGGATAAGATCTAACCTTAATCAGATGAACCCTACCCTTAGTAATGGCAACAATGATAGTGGTGACATTAGTTGCACTCTTATGGCTACCACCAGATGCCATAGTTTCAAGACAAGCAGGGTCTTTATACAACATTTGGGGAGAAACACGTAATAAGAATGGGATCTTCAGAAGCTAAAATCTGAGTAGTTTACTGAAAACTGTAGGCGCTCTAAAAGATTCATTATCTATTGTAATGCAAATGCCTAGCCCACAGCAGAAGATTCCCCTTCTGTACCTTAGACTGCAAACTATGAATTTTATCCAAAAATTGAAGCTACAGCAGGTCATGTCATGTTTCTCTTTTTTTCCTGTAAAGAAGCAACATGGAATGGAAGTGCAAGTGTATGCACTGTATGTCTGGATTTTTAGACTTTTTCCATATCATCAGCCACAGGATCATAGGATAATTTAGGTTGGAAGGGATATAAGAAGGTTCCAAACTCCTGCCCAAAGCAAAGTGAGGTCTGAAGTCAGACATGCTTTCTCGGGGCTTTATCTAATCAAGTCTTTTCCACAGATTTGCTTCTTGGGCAGTCTGTTTCCAGCCCATACTTCTGAAAGGTAATCCTCTTTCACAAATGCAGGACTTCACATTGTTGGATTTCATAAGATTACAGTCAACCCATCCAGGTGTATTCAAATCTGGGGTTCCAACATCTCAGATGACTGTGTTGGGCACAGCGGTCTTGGGTGAATGAGGAACGAACAGGCAGAACATTCCTATACTACCTGCTGAAGCTCACAGGTCAAGCAGGAGACAAGTTTTCATTCAAAAGCTCAGATGGAATTGAATTGTTGCCTTATGGGAGAAGGTGGTCACTTGCCAAGTCCAAATAGCTTTCCCCCAAACTGTGAGATAACCATGTGGGTAGGAAATAGGCAAAATGTCGGTGGTAGACAAAGGAAATAAAGCTTACTGTTACTCTAGAGACTAGCTTTTAGAGCTACCTCAGAGTGGATATGAGCAATCATGCAGTCTGTGAAACATGATTCTGTAGTCCCCGGGAAGCTTCTGTGTAAGACTGATCCAACAAGCACCATCTGAGAATACTGAGCAGAATGGCCTGTATAGACATAGGCAGGACACATTTAGCCAGATTTCAGGTGGCTAAATAAAATTGTCTGAGTGGCTACCATAAGGCATCTAAGATCTGCCTGAGGCTGGTAGATAAGATGCAGGAGCTATAGGAGATCTGTTTCTATCTGGATTGACAGCTGGAGGCACCTCAATAAATCTGTTTTCAGAACCCTTCTGGGGTCTAGGCACAGGCTGGGATCCTATGTATATAGCTACATGAGCTCCTCATTTTGCATATATCTTCAGGTAAAAACGAAAGCATCAATTATTTTGATGCTTATAGTATTAAAGCAAAAGCTAAGCAGAGATTCTGAAGATCAAAATGCACTTTGTGAAGTCAGTGCTGAGTCATTTGCCCATTCCTATGAAAGAAGCCTGTCAAGGAACTGAAAACAGGTCTTCCAAACTTCATTCCAGGGCTTCAAAAGCCACACACTTCCACTAAATATAGTATTATCAAACGGATTAAAAAAAAAAAACAAAAATAAAGCAAAGCATTGCTGGTTTCATGAACTGAAAGATTTAAAAGGTTTCCTTTTGTTCTATCTCAGTCTGTGCAAACAGCCGTAGCTGTTTTTTTTCTTTGTGGGAAATAAGTCTGAACTCACTGGCCATTGTTTCAAAGCAAAAAGTTTTAAAGCAAAAAGGAAAAGAAGAAAGAAAAAAGAAATCAAGTTCAGCAAACTTTTATAGTGCAGAAGAAGAGCCACTAAGCATACAGCCATGTGTTCTCAGAGTAAATGACATGCGCTTTTTGCTCTGGTGAGCGATCCATATTTTAAATGTCCCCATATACCATTATCATGCATAACAACCTGTCACTATTATTCATGTCTTTTTCCCAATATCCATATTTTGACATTACCACTGAAAAGATCCAGTGTGCTCAGTGGCTTCTTAAAAATAAATAATTGAAAGCTACTGTAAATTATATTAAGCCCGAACATGGCTGACCCACTCTCGCCTCAGTCCATTGCTATCTCTTTAAATGTATTCCCTCCTAAATTATATTGTAATTTAGAGGTGCTGAAGTCTTAAGTTTTTTGACTCAAATGTAACTTCCTTCCCAATGCATAATTCATTTTCACTTTGTTCTTGGTGCTGCGTGTGCAATCGCATTTTTGGCAGCCAAATGCAGGCTGAAATCAACAACTCTGTAAAGGGTGAGAATGAAATCAGAATGGACGGCTTGGCGGAAGAAATATTAAGCATGTCACAATGTTTTGTACTCTATTTTGTGAAATGGAGACAAAAACCTCAAACAACTGTGAGTTTAAAGGGAGAGAATGACATTTAAAGTCTGAAAATTATCCACTGCTGATGTCATGCTGTTGTTGCATTTAATTACTTTTCACATCACATAAACTGACGGCTTCTGAATGTTTTCCTGCCATGAGATTTTTTGATGAGGAACATACTCTCCCACTTTTCATTTTTTTAAGGTGGAATAAGTCAGTCAATCTCTGTAGACTCAGATGAGGGCCATCAGGCTTATCTCATAAAAATGAGTGTCACTAACTTTAGAATACTGACCTTATTTTCTGAAATAAGATCCCTGCAGAAGTCTTGAAGCTCCCATGATATTAATATGTTATTGGGTCCAGATTTCAATTGCTTTAAGGCAAAGTACTTTTGGCAACTTATGTTGACTGACAGTCATACCTTTGTTTTTACCTTTTTGTCACAAATTAGTAGTACTGAATACAGACTCATTCAAAAAATAACATCCTCCTGTATTACGGTTTTCTTAACATGTAATTATATCTGCATGTCAGACTGGAAAAGACAGCAAATTAGAGAGAAGTGCAGTTGTAATGTGATGGATCAATGACAAAAACATGTCATATTGATATACATTCATGAAGATTTCATATGATCAAGCATAAAGATGGCAAGTTTTTTCCTTATGAGATCACACAGCACATCAAAGATAGAAAGGTGAAGAGGAAGTTGTGAAAATTCAAAACAATCTAGGAAAGTAAGGAGTATAGGACAAATTTACAAGAAGACAGTAAACGATGCAGAGGTAACCCATAATGACTCAGGAAGACTTACAGAAAATCTGCAAGAGAGAGGGAGATTGTGGATAGGGATAAGTTATTATAAGGAAAGGATTAAAGATGGAAAAGAAAATAGGGTCCAAAAGGCAACTGAGCAATAGAAACCCCTCTCCGCAACAAAGAGTACTTAGGGACTTGTCATTTACCTGAATGAAGTCATATGTCAAAACATTATGAATAAGCACTCCTGTATTACTAGAAGTGCTTAAATCTTATTGGGTGAGGCTGACAATGTATAACGATGACCACAACCTGTGTGCCAGTAATGACAGCCCACATGGCTAACACAATTGTTCCTTTTCTCACATCTCCCTTCCTTGACCCGCCATAAGACTTTGCTTCTATTCACTGCAGTATGTCCAGCCTTTGTCTGTTCTTCTGAAGCATGGCACAACTGGGTCCCTCAATTCATTCCTTAAATGACCAATGTTTTCCTGCGACCTCCCTCTATCCCTGACCAGTCTTACTTCATCACACCAGTTGAGAGGATTAATAGCTCCTCAGCAGAACTCAAGATCAGGATGTTCAATGTCATGAGTAACCTCTACCCTTGCTTTTTGCCTAGGTTTTCCTCAATTCTGGTTTATGATCCTTGCTTTTCCCTCCTGATTTCTCACTATCCATCTGTCCCAGCATTGCACCTTGTGCTCAATGTTATACTAGTGAGGCAAGCATTGTTTATATGATAACACCTCCCGTCCTGATCTACCTCTGTTTTTTTTTCATGTTGTTCTGCAGGACTAGAACAGCTGTCCTGAGGAAATATGCCAAGCCCCTTAACCTTGCATTATTCAGATCTCTCCCTAGGGGACCCGGAAAGTCTGTGAGCATCCTCCACTTAGGGGAATCTTCTTTTGTCAGTTTATATGGTATTATCTCAGCCCTATTCCTCTTGCTAGGCAGAAGAAACTTATTGCATTAAACAGGTTGTATTTTCATTGAGTCTGTTCTTCTGAAAAGACTGAGATGCTCACCCTGACTCATTAAGACAAAGAATGTGAAGACAAAAATAGTTCAAATGGGACATTTAACTAATCTCTTTTTAAAGCTCTGACACAAAAAACCTCAAAGTACATTACAAGGAAGAGAAGGAAAACATATGAAATAGAATCTACATTGGTTGATTTTGACAGCTGCTGTATTATAGACTGAATTAATGTTCCATAAATATACATTGGGCATTTCCATTATAGTAATGTCAGCTCTCATTGTCAGTTGAACAGGTGCCTATATAGTAAACCACATATGACTTCTGAATGGTATGTTGAGTTGTATTTTCTGATATAAAAAGATATTATTATATGATGGGATGCAGCCAGTCTTTAATTTTGCTACTAAAAATTTATGCTAAAAAAATCCCCACCCCATAACTAACTAAACAAACCCCACAACAGACAAGTTTGTTACATTCATCATACCATAGCATATCTTAAAGTGAGGTGATGTGATGTGGAACAATCAACAGTATCATTCAGATCAATAAATACATAAAAAGAGGAACCCATTAGCTATTGTCAGAGCTATCTGTAAGGCAAAACTAAGATGAAAAGCCAGCTGTTAAAACATCTTTTTTTTTTTTCAGATATTGAATTGGTGCTGGCTAGGAATGATGGCTAAGAAACTAATTAGAAAAGTACCTCCAACACCCAAAAGGAAAAGATGTAAAAATGAGGGAATTTCTCAGTTAAAAAGGCATGGAATCACTGACACTGCCTGTGCCTGGATGAAAGCTGAAGTACACTTTTTTATGAAAATGATGACTTCTTTTCCCCAACAAACAACAAAAAAAATAACATTGAGGTTTTCTTTTATGCCACTTTTCCCCCCTCCCCCTCTCTCACTTTTTGTTTTT
>VZSZ01001387.1:223165-236053 GCA_013398815.1 Ibidorhyncha struthersii
CTTTAGTCAGCTTCCAAGCACCAAAGATTCAGTTTTTGGTGGCCATCTTTCCATTTGTATAATTATGTCTTTATCACTGTCTTTGGTTTTCAGGTCTGTTTAGGAATCTCCACTGTGTCAAATCCTCATCCTTGCAGAAAAAACAGGAAGGTCTGATTCCTGAGGTTGCACCATCATCTTGTTTCAAGGTACACCTACCTGGGCGGGAGATTATCTAAGTTAATTATTATCCAATGTTCCAGGTCAGAGAAAGATTTGTACCTCTCTTGACAACAGATGGCTGTCCACTCAAACACATTCAGTGATACAACACTTTCATAAAACATACTAGAATTCATATGTCATGCTTGCACACATTACCTGCCTTGTCATAAAGAGCAATTAAAACAAACAGAATGTATGGAATAGAAATATTAGAAATGTTGAATACCATGAATGAGATGTCTTTCATATCCAAGTTACTCAGTCTCAGTTTTAACCCTGAATTATCTTTGCTGGAAGTAACATCTCTCAGTACCTGTCCTTCTATCTATTTGCATACATATATACATAAAAAAAAGTCACACTCAGAAACTTCCCATGATGATAGCTAGCGATATCTTTTCCTCACACGCTCCCCTCCCCTCTCCACTCCTACCAAGTAACTCCTGCTGGGGAGATGCGCCAGCCAACTCCCTTGATGTGTCCTGCCCCAGAGATGGCAGCCAGATGGCCTGACATCTGCAGCAAGAAGAGCTGGCAGGTCGCCCTGAAATCTCCCACTCAAGGGAGCTGTTGTTATGTACTAAAGTCCTTATCCCTAGAAAGACTTCTGTGAATAAAATATATAATACATGATAAAATACAATAAATCCTAAAGTAAAGGAAAGTAAATAGTATTTTGAGACAGCTTACCACAGCCTCAGAAGCGACTTTTCCCCATGGGCAATATTTTCTATGGAAGCCCACCAAGTCTGTCATCATTCAGTACTAAAACACAATATGTGCCATAATGCACTCTATGAATTGAAATTTTTATTAACATCCATTAGACGAGGCCATGGTATACGCAAATGGTAGAACAGAAGAGTATCAACCCAGAGAGGAACAATTATAAGTTATACGTGCTCTATCTCTTCTCATGATCATGAGTTAAGTACATTGCACTACTTTCAGAATACGTATTTTAGGAACTTCACTGAGAATTCAAATACCTTTCAAACAGAGGCTGATTTGCACTCCATTACTACAGTGTTAAGTAGAGAGACAGACAGAGTAATGGAGGAGAAAAAAATGGAGGGAAATAACATTAGTAATATGGAACACCTCTTAAAATAGCATTTTTTCTTAAAGCAATGAGAAACATTACAGCTTCAGAGACCACCTGTGCAGGATTCAAAGTGCAGTATACCCAAAGGAAAGTTAGAATCACCCAGGCCCACTTATAACCATCTCCATTACTATCTCCATTGAGTCCCGGGATGAAACAGCAAAGAGCATATTTTAGTATCAGTATGAATTTGCTGTGTATCTCAATCCTTTTGGGAGAGCTGTACATGTATGTATAAACATGCAAAGCTCAAATCTGAGCTCTGAAAGACCTGTTTATTTTAGACTCAGATCAAAACATTATCTGTACACTCATTCTCAACCTAGAGTTGCCCAAAGGTGAAAACCAAGTTCAAGGTTAATTTTATCGCAAGACAGCTGTTTCTCCTTTTGCTAAATTCAGAGATAAATAGCAAGCAATATCTGGTGAAAAAAAGCAGCACCAACATAAACCACTCAATCCAATCCACAGGTCAAATATGTTACATGCATATTTGTCACCTTTCAGTTGTCCAAAATAATATCCACAAACTCGTCAGTGTTTTCCCTTATACATAGCCAGGCAATAGGCTCTAGCTATATTATACAACTACTGGTAACATCTCTTACCCAGAAGGCAGTGACAGACAGAGAGAGAGCAAAGAAATAACTTTCACAGTTTTTATGTTTTCCCAGCTATCAATCAAATTCCCTCTGACATTGCTTCATTTATGGATTATTGCAAAAACACTGAAACAATGTGCAATGATAATGTTGTAAAGCTACAGAAATGAAATTGGTAGGAGTAACCCATTTCTCACTGTGTTCCCAAGCACCTCTCCACTCTGAATCCCCAGCATTGTTTAAGCTTCAGTTCTATATAAGAAAGCTAATCAAATGACACTCAGGAAAATTGACTTGGGTTTTCAATCTAGTTTCAGATCTCTATTGTACTTATTTCAAATAGCATTTGTTATTCTCTGCATATCCTTAGGAACATGCCCTGTCAAGAAATGCCATACAACTTCAAACCATGTTTTTTCCCACCTCTATAACTTTTTATGTATTCCCTTTTTACATTTTATTACAGCATAACATCTAAAAATGAAATAAAGATTATAGGCAATGCTTCAGGACCTGTAGTTCTACAGCTTGCCCTGAATATCAAATCTTGTTGATAGGAACTTGCTGTTATACCACTGTAAATTGCCAAAATCTCCCCACTGACCATCACTGTAATTATTTCTGTTTGGAAGTGAAAGATTTGATCGGCAGAGTGATTTTTCTTTTCTTTATATTTCCCACTCCCTTTCTTGTCTATCTTTCCCCCATTCACCTGGACTGTGCATTTTCTTTTGATGGGGGATTTGAAGATTAAATCTGTATTTATTTACCGTAGTTATCTCTAGAAGTAAAAGAAAACAACAGATTGCAGGAAAAAAAAAAAAAAAGAAAACAGGGGAAAAAGTGAAAGGAGGAGGGAGGTAAGGAAGGGGAGAGAAAATGCACGGAACAGTCACCCCAGCTACTAATTTAATAGGGATTTTGTTTTATCAAAGTGCAAAAAATGAAATAAACCACAGAGGTACTCACTCCCTTTGCTTCCAGCACCTGGGGGTGTTGGTAGGATTCCTAGTGAAATTTAAAACACAATTCTGCTGTGTATCTACAACCCTTCATTGCATAAATGTGTCAAAATCTGAGCAATAGGTCAAATTTAGTGGCAACATAAGCAGGGTTTGAGGAGTAAGTTACAATTCAAATCCAAACAAATATGAAAAGACAAGTCAACACATCAGTAAAGAAAAATCAGTGTCAAAGCATGAAAAAGTACATGTTGAAGGTACGTACAAGGGGAAGATTTGGGGGGTTTTGTGTAGGAGCTAGGTTCAACTCCAAGGTCAACAGCAGAGTGGCACTAAATGGGAGTAATTTCTTTGTGTCATAGAAAAATGGCAGGGAGGAAACCTAGAGTTTGTTATTGTTTTATTTTCCTTTAGAGTCTGGACTGAGACTCAGGTGTTGTGCAGCCTCCATTTCCAAGACCGCTATTGATTTTTTAGGAGACAGGGAAGTGCTGCCCTCTGCCTGGGCCTTGATTTTCTCCTGAGTAGATAGGAATAATAATACTCTTTTTTGTCCTAATTTCTTTAAGGGACAATTTTTGTCCTAATTTCTTTCTTTTAGGCAATGTGGTATAGTGCAGTAGGTAGACTTGCACCACTGGAAGTTCATACAGGAGAAAAAGAATGATGTGGTCCTATTCAGAGATGAAATTTGGAGCCTTAAAAGCAATGTAGGAATGATAAGAAAGCATTATACCGATGTGATACCTAGGATTGCTAAGAATCCTTTACTAAAACATCACATCGATGGGTCCAACCAGCTCCTGAATCCAGAGGTTGTTGCTTCTCCGGGAGATCCTCATAAGGTTTTCTGTGTCGCTGCATTGTTTAGGGATGCTTCAAAGCTGAGAATAATCTTGGCAGGTGCACCAAGAGGGGGTGTTTTTAGGTTACAGATTGGTGAGTTTTTTATATGTCACTTGTTGTTTAAACCAATTTGCTTAAAAATTCATGAGGAGGAAGTTTTTTAATAGAAATGTGCCAAACGCCTTTCAATTACTAGCAAACAGGCAGTCACTGGTCCATGAACTATGTGAATTCTCTACTTTTGTGAGACACACACACAGACACACATATATTTAATTCCCCTGAAACAAAGCAGATTTTTTATTTACCCCATTAAATATTAAATGACAGAGAATTCAAAAATCAAACAAAATATGAGTAGAATATCAGAACAGTTGACTCATCAGGTTTTTTAGTTTATAATATATAAGGATAAATACAAATATACATATTTACTTCTTTATATAATATCAGGTTTTTAAGAAAAGATATATTCATTATACAAGCAGATAGCTCATGCACAGAACATGCACATATATATTTTAGATAAACACACTTCAAATGAGGATTTATACGATAGCCAGCAGAAATATATATGACCTATTTATCACCTATCTTTGTTTTCCCTTTTTTAAACACAGGGGCAATGTTTGCTCTCTTCCATTCTTCTGGTACACTCATCCACAAATTTTCAAAGAAAACCACTAACAGCCCTGAGATTGCTTCAAAGCTCTTTATGGATCCGGATGTGAAATGTAACCAACACAAAACCAAAACAGATATGGATATACATATGAGTTTACTTATTCCAGGTAACTCTGACTTTCAGTGTTTTAGGGTGAGTACCTGCCCATTATTCAATAACACCAATTTTGTTAGTCATCTGAGAACAGCTGCACCTTATAACAAATTATTTAAAAACTATGAAAAAAAGCACCTTTGTCGAGTTTTGTTGGACAACCTGTCCTTTTGTTGCAGAAAGATCATGATCCTTTGTTGGCCCTCTTTTAGTATTAGCATGTTTTATGAACTTTTGTAGTATGATTACATTTTGTGTGCTGTTCCTTCTTCATTTTGTCTTTATATTCTTGTGTTGTTATCTTTATAGACTTTATAGAGTGCAGCTGTGTGGTCAGCACATGCCAAGACAGGATGATGCTACTGATGAAATAGCCAGGTTCTGCAGTCCTTCCTCATATTTCCACCCTGTCCCTTATATTGGCACTAACAACGGTGCAGCTGCTCAGTGAACCAGATCAACTTGTTGATCTGACAGAGAGTAATCAGTTTTTCTCGGGGGCTGGTTTGGATCAGCTCAAAAGGATTCATATGGAAAGCATAAGTGAAGTTGAAAAGAATGAGTGAAGGTTTGTTATATCTTCAATTCATCAATAGCACAGATAGAGATCAATGTAAGCTGGCTTTGAAATTTCTTCTCATTTCCATTTTCTTTCTTTCTGTATTTAAGATTGGTAAAGGCGTATTGATGTAGCTAATCTTATCCCTTACTACAGTTCCTACTTTTCCTTCTCATTAGGCTAAATTTTTCTTTTAATATTGCTTATTTAAAGCAATACTGCCTCTCCATTACTTTTCTTTCATAACATAAAGTCTACTAATTCTCTGAATTTATTGAAATATACCTTTCTGAATCCTTATTTATGAATTCCTTTTTTTTCCTATTCCTCCTTAACTATCATGAGCTCTATCTTTTTGTGGCACTATTTGTCTTCTAGATTGTTAATCGGTTCCTCATTTTGGATGAGAAGATTCAATTAAGAGCCTCTGCATAGAGATGAATTATCCTCAGCACGTCTGTGGGATGGTGGAAGTTTCATTCTACCAGCAAAGGCTGGTTGTTACGTGTGTACGTGAATGTCTATTATGGAAACTGAAGGAGGAGGCTGAAGTTTATTTTCCTTAAACTTTTTTTAATTGGCTGAGTATGGCTGAGCTAACCAACCAAGGCTTCCTTTATACTCAGTGGTGAGAAATGTGCACTTTCAGGCAGAAGCACCTGTTCAGGTGCAGTTCCTTCTTGAAGTACCTATTTCTCTATTGGACTCTGAAAAGGTTGCGACTGAATAATTCAGATGTCTGACTTTTAGATTTCTATAGTCAAATGAAATAAATCGTACTATCAATGAATCAAAACCTTTCAAAACTGTAGTGAAATCAGTTTTAAATTTGAAATCTCAATTTAGTCTCCTAAAGGCTATGGACTTCTATCCACAGTTAAATTTAAGAAACCGTATAAATATTTTTTTGAATCCTACTGTAAGGATCCTTTGCAGTAAATATAAAGATTCATATGAAACAAATTTCCTTGTTTCCTTAGTAATGTCTTGAAAGTGTGTTCCCTCAGATCAACTGTGCTATGATGCTGTGTTCCCTTGAACAATCTATTGCATGATGCTGAAATTACATCTGTCTGATGAATTTTGTTCTTACTTTAGTATACAACCTGCAGTTATTTCTCCCTGTTTTGTACCATCAGGCAGAGACAGTTTCCATGAAAATGAGCAAGTAGCTTTTTTTTTTTTTGGCCTTTGTCTCTTTTTTATTCTCTTAAGACAGACAAGTAAACCTTAATTCTCCTCTCATCCTCTATCCTGGTGCTACTACAAAGTCATGCACAGTTATTAGACCATCGTAATTCACTTCATATTTCAACATTCTTCAATGGCCAATACATTTTTGGTTGTGTTCTGTTTCCAGGATAGCTGTAAGTGGCATAGCTAGTGAATTTTGAGCAGTCACTCTACAGGGTCATACTCTTCTTAGTGCTACTGTTGTCCATCATGTATGTGGACTCTTTTAAGGGCAGACTCATCTTACCTAGGACACTGTCAGATCTCAGTAGGCTAAAGTCGATTTACAGCAGTTTATACCTACTGAGAACCTGTAGGCTAGTCTTTTCGTTGAGAAAGGCAGCTGTGATTTAGGAACATTCTGGATAACAACAAGATAAGGCTGTTGTTGTTAACTCTAGAAGAAATATTGAATTGTGTGTATTAAAACAGTCGGTACTAGACTGGACTTCATGTGGAACTGAAAGCCGTCATTTAGAAATTAGGACTTCTGAGTCCTGGTCCCAGTTCTGACAATATCTGAGTTACTTTCAGCAAAATATGGAATTTCTGTTTCTCAGCTTACCTGTCTGCAGTCTAAGCATAATGTTTTGTCTCATAGCTCTTTCAAGGCTTAATTAATGAATGCATGTTTTACAGCTAGTTGAGAACCTGAGATAAAAGGGTCTATAGAAGTGCAAAGCATTATTATGTTGCAGGAAGCCTGATTTTCTTCTCCATCAGAAAAATAAGACTTTGTGCAGACTTAATTGGGTTTTTTAAATTTATAAAGAGGATTAAGAAAACTGAGCCTATCTAAGTGTCCCTACTGGTAAATAAAAAGGAAAAGAAATAAAGACTAGAAGCAAAGAGAGGATTTATAATAAAATAAATAAATATATACAAAGGGTAATACATAAGTAACTGTTAAAACAAGAAAATAAAATTGCCAGATTTTCTGAGCTATGAAGTGGTAGATGAATAGAAATAAAAATTTTGTTTATGACAAGGTTATGGAAAGGAAATGTTGGAAAGCACCACATTTTAATGTTATCCTCACTTAGTTTCATGATTCCAACAGATATGGGAGAGTTTAAGAAGATCAGTGAAGCCAGAACCACTCTCTCAATGATGTTAGTCATTTAATACTTGATATAAATGTTAGCGAATCATTCTGCATTACCCAAAGAAAAAGAGTAGGTCTTTTATTTTGAATCAGTTGGAGAAGACTATAATGGTAGTCAGTATCAGAAGATTAAAACCAAATCCCTTACAGATGGAAATCAGCAAAGCTTCATCCAGAATAGCTCCATTGTGCAGCTATGCCAATTGATGCCAGCTGAGAACTGGTCTCCAAATATCACTGTAACTTTGTTCTTGACATTAGGATGGCCAAAAGAGTAAGCTTTCTTAGGGCTTTCAAGGACTCAGTGCGTTCAGCCAATTTGCTAATACTCCTTTTACAGCATTTTCTCATCATGTTTTGTTGTTTTTCTGTTATGACCTGAAACCCAAAAGCATGACAGCATGTGCTAAAAGAATGAAGCCAAAATGAGCTGGTGTGTTGTGAACCCTAAAATTAAGTTTTTCAGGTTATATTGTATGTTCATTTGGGGCATTTTGATTTTAGATTTCTAACTCTTGTGTGTTTTAGAGTTGGTTGGGAAAATGAAAAAATATTTTCACAGTATTTTTTAAATGTCAAAGCTACTTTATTCTTATTTGTTCAAAGTCAGATACATTCTTAGACTAGTTTTCTGAAAATATGGAATATATACTTTTTTGACGCATACCTGTGCATTTACATGTGTCCCTTTCTATGTTTTGCACCCAAATCTAAGAAAAGTGTGAAGAATAATGTGATATTAAGTTCTTCCAACAACCATGAAAATTTATGACTGTTTAAAGAAAAGAGAAATCTTTTATACATGGAAATTTCAATACAATTTTGAATCCTGACCAAAACCATCCTGCATTAGCTACCAGAGAATCCATGCATGAGTTTGTTGGCTTTGCTCCACTCAGTGATTTTTGCTGGTTTTCCCAACTTGATAAATTTTGTTTAAAACATGAAAAGCAAAACATGATTCTCTACTAAAAACAACTGTTACTCAGATAAAGGCAATTATCTTGATTTCTCATATGGTTTGTTAGGTTTCCTTTTCGAAAAGGAGGCCTTCCTCTCTGTGTTTTTAAGAGTTGATATTATAATCCTGGGAATCGCAGTATTTAGTCACAGATTTTTGTCTCCATCAGCATTCTATCAAATGATGGACCTTATTTCTCTTGTAAAGTAACCAATTATAGGTCAGTGCTGTAATTTTGGTCTCCATATGGTGTTTATCCTTGATGACTTTCAGCTATGATCTAGAAGCAGCAGAGATGTTTCTCCACATCATCAGTCCCATTTCAGAATCGGGAATTAAATTAGAACTGAATAACTTTGACTCTGAATGGTAGCATGCGTAGAAGAGGGTGAGTATGGTGATCAAGAATGTAAAAACATATTTTATATGAGCAAGAAGTAAAGATGCTACATTTGTTTAGCCCTGAGGGAGCTGTTTTCAGCAGTCCATGACAGGCAACTAAAAAGAACAAGTCTACTGTCAACAGGTGTCAAACTTCTGAACAAATGTTTAATCTTCCAGTGCAAAACTGCAGACTGGAAGTCTGAAAAAAAACAAGAGAACAGCTAGCTATCAGATCAACAGCTGACTGGTACAAACATATCAGAGATTAAACATTGAGGACAACTCCCTATTCTGGAGGACAATATATACCCCAGACAGGAAGACACCAGGCAAAGAGCCATCTTTGGGACTAGAAGGATTCAAGAATTTAACTCGATCTAAAAAGGAAACTTCCAGGATCATGAAATTTATAACTACATGTGACACTAAGGGACTAAATTTAATAACCAAGATAGTCCATTCCAATCTTTCTTCCTTTAATCATTCCTTTAAGGACTGATTTTGAATGCTGTGTAGGTGCTATGCTTCCTTTGAGTTCAATGAGAGTTACTAAGTGAATACTTCTGTAGCTTCAGGCCTATGCATTAGTGGATTAACTTTCAAGATATTTCATGGACATGGCCACTTTTTGACTAGGTAAACCAGAGATGAAATGTCCCACAGCTCATACCCAAGATACTCATTATGAAATCATACATTAGGAAAAGTTTTCCTTTCTCTTTTTATTCTCTTAGGAAGAATGAGAACATATACAGAACAATGCTGTAATGACACAAAAATATGATGGCTTAATGAGTCTTTTCATCTCTGTTCCCTTTTCTTACTACGTACATTTTATTTAATGAGCATAAAAGTAGCAAAAAGAAAGATAGAGGCATGAACAGTTACACCTCTGAAGCTCATATGATGAAACTGGTTTATGAGCTCATGGTCATTTTTTTTTATATTCCATCAACAATTTTTGTTATAACACAACTAAAGATTCTGTAAGGCAAATTCTTACATGCATGTGAATTACAGAATTATCATCTTTGGAAGATGATTCTAAGCTTGTCCATCCTTTGCCTGTATTTGCAGGATCACGATGGTGAATTTAATAACTGCCTTGGTGCATTTAGTTACTAAATGCGTCTGTGCCTGAGAACCGAAGGTAAGAATATGCCAGACAATAGCAGAAAGGAGCCAAATAGCTGGAGTGGAGAAAGAACAGCTCTGATTGCTTTTATATGGATCCTACATTAAAGAACCCAGTAGAGCTGAATTGTTCCCTGTAGGGCTTAAAAGTTTGATTTTCTTTTTTCCTCCATACAGGAAATTATGGTGATTGCAAATCCTAGAGCACTAAAGTTATTTAGAATAGAAGCTGTAAATATATACAGTAGAAAATAGGCATTTTCCTTGGTTTACAGCTCTGAAGGATTAAAGTAGGATTAAAAAGAGAAAAAAATAGATTTCAAAGCTGTTATGTTTTCTAAGAGTAAGTGACATGACTTTTTTTCTGGAGGAAAGAGTAGGAAAAAGCAAAAACAAAAGAAAAAATAACCACATAAATTGAATACTGAAATAATAAAATAATAAAACAATATTAACAGTAGTCACACACACACATAGATGTGTACATACACATATATTTTTGTATATATATTTGTACCTTTATACAGTTAAAGCTTACATTTGCACAGGAACTTTTTTCTAAAGAAACCAAAGCTTCTGATTAAATAATGTACTGGGCATCCGCTGTAGAATCAACTAATGTTTGCAATATCACTTTTCCGGTCTAATTTAAATAGTGTGCTAAAGTAAACAGAGCTGAAAACAGCTTTCTAAAGGTACTCTTGGAGGGTGTGGGAGAAGTAGGAAAGCTTAGTGGTAAATTCTTAGGAGCTGGAAATGGTCTATACTGTTTTCTTTCTAGTCTCCAAAGTACAAAGAAGCGGGAAATGTAAAAACCACCCATTTTTACAAAGCAGCACTTAAAAGGTATATAATATTGTGTGCAGAATATGAATTCTAGCCACCCTGAGGCTGCCTTACCTTCCTTCAGGGGTTGGTCAGGGCTGAGAATGCCCGAGGCACAAAGGTACCTAACACCATTTTAACCCCTCTGCCTTTTGGTTTCTGTAGTTAGGGACTGCTGACCCAAAACTCACTGGAGCTAATAGGAATCTTTTTACCAAGAGGAAGAAAATAATGGAAAATGGGGACTTTCAACACAATTGAAATTGATGGGGCTTGAGAACATGTGACATCTTGTGGTCAATGGTACACCAAGCTGGATGAACCCAAAGTTCCTCTCCATTTCGTGGCTGAGAAATCCACTTGGATTCCCAGCAGCCATTAATGTGGTAAAGGTCCACTCCCCACCTTCCTCACAGAGCAATTCATGAGAAATTGTGTTGTCATTACTTCTGTTTTCAGAGTGCAGTTTTTCTGAGCGGAATAAATTACGTACACAGAGTCTACTGACAATATGCGGTGAATTGTGCCTGCTATTGAGCATTTAACGGTGTACTTTCTGTGAACACTTACATCAGGATTATTTAGTATGTCCAAATGGAGTGGCATAGCTGCGGGATGACTTGCTGTTTCAAGGAGGGTATTAGCGGAGAGCAGAACCAGCAGAAAGGTTATTCTGATTCTGCACTTTCTACATGGCTTCATCAGTTGCATCTCTCCAAAGGACTGCAAGCTACATACACTCCCTGACGTGAGTGAGAAGGAGACTCAGAGTGTATGAGTTGTATGAGTACCAACAGCACCCTTGGTAGATGAAGCACAGATGAGATGAAGCACAGATGAGATGAAGCACAGATGAGATGAAGCAAACATATGAAACATACGAAAACTGGGAAGAAATATGTTCTGACCAAATGCAGTGCAGTTTAACAACTGACCAAACAGGGCCCAGAAAAAAAGGAGAGGGAAAGTTATACATTCCCTAACAGATCTAGAAAGAGACTGTGGTGACTATCTAAAACTTCAATTACAAAAAAATAAAAAAACACCAAAAAGTCTTTTTGATTATGCTGCAAACAAGACTTTCACCTGTAAACACAAAAATAGGCTGACTCCCTTCAGTTGCTGAACATGAGAAAGCAGGAGAATACTTATGTTTGACAGCTCCTCAGGTGTGAAACAAGTATATTCCACATACTCGTGTTTACCCCAGAAAAACCTCTGAGGACTTCCTTACATTTCTACAAGAGGTAATAAATGACTGATTCTCCTCATTGCACCATGGCTTATTGAGGATCAAAAAAGTACCCTTTAGGGCTTTTTGAGTAACCTGATTTTTATCACAACCTGAATTTTGTGGAATTTTTCTCTCGAGGCCATGATAAGACTCCAAGCAAGCTCCCCTTTCTTCATTCCCCATGCTTACCCTAGGCATGGGTCTTTTACACTGGGAGATGTGACAGAGGCCATTATATAGCCAATGTGCTGACTTTACTCACTTTCTGAAACCCCGTTTTGTGCATAGCAGGGAGAATATTCCACAGTGACCAGTTCCATGGGCTATAAGGCTGCTTTTTGCTGCTGCAGCAGCATAAAAGAGCCATGGTGTAGCTGAGAATTGTGCCTTACAACTGTCTGTGCCACTGGGATGCATCCCTTTGGAGGGATTAAAATGCCTAAAATGAGGGATGTAATGTAACAGGGAGAGCACACAGAAAGACAAGAAATATAAAGGAGAGAAAGGGGAGGAAGTGATTTTGAAGAGGACTAATAAAGTATATGTCACCCTGCTGATTGCTTTTTCTTTCCTTTTCTTCTTTCCTTTTTTCAGCCTAAAATGCTTCCTGCTCTCAAGCATCTGACTTGCCAGCAAATGAATTGCACTGAAAATCTCTGTTAATATCCTATTAAAAAGGTGAAGTTTTAAAGGCATTTTGTCCCATTATAAATTTGAAGTGATGAAATATAAAAGTAAATATTTTTGCCAGTCTAGTCTGCCCTTTACAGTCCTGCTTTCCTCTAGAGAGACAAAATCTGCTGGCTCTGGATTGGATCCATTTGCAATTGCCAACAGATTCTCTCTGATGAATCTTCAAGCGGTTGAGTCAGGTTGGACAGGCAAAATGTCCATCTGTACCATCCCTGATGGATGTAACAAAGCTTGGAATGCATTCACAGTACCAGAGCAGACAT
>VZSZ01001387.1:240523-264794 GCA_013398815.1 Ibidorhyncha struthersii
GCCTGAACAACAGCTATGACCAGAAAAGATAATAATTAAAAAAAAAAACACATCGTTCCAGGGAAGAAAATGAGATTGTGACACCTCTGCGTTCAGTGCTGTGTCCACATTCTGTTATGCTCCCATCTCCCCTAACAAGAAAGAATAAGATGCCAAAGCCATATACCTAGCAGAATATTGGCATGTTAAAGCAGCAAGTGAGGATTCTGGAAATTTTATGGCTATAGCATGTCTGTGCTTCATTCATACTCAACTTCCCCTGGTATCAGTAGGACCTGCATAACATGACAGAGTCAAATCTGCCTTAAAATGGACAATTTCTTCCTTCTAAATGTCTGATGTGGTTATCAGGAGGCTGAGTGACTCACATTAAGGGGAATCAGAGACATACAGAAAACATTTCAGGTAATGGCAAAAAGCACTTCTACATCTCTTACTGTGTGGGGGTCAGGAGCTAGTTCTGAAGATCACTTGGTCCATCTTGGTATTACTGTCCTGTCACTTTTATATCTTTCCTTTGGAGGCTGTAAATTGTAAAGCCTCCTTTTTCGTCCCCATCCCCCATGAGAAAAATATCTGGATACAGATATCACTGGACGTCAGAAACAGCAGTACTTTCTCACTATGGGGAACTTGTTCTATTCAGCAATTAATTTCTTCTTTTTTATTTCTCCTTCACTTCTAGTGTCCTTGCACCTCTGCAAAGAGGAAAACCCTATGTTTGCAGAGAAAGCCATCCTGTTGGAGTCACAGCTGGAATAGGTGCTTGTTCTCTTTTTCAGCTGAATCTATATTCCATATAGCTATATTCTCTATTTATCTAAATCTTCCAGGTGTTTTACAGTCCAAGCAGATCAGATGCTTTCAAATGCATGTAGTACTTTCAATTTGCATGCCAAACTCTAGAAATCCCGCAAAACATATACACTGTAGCTGCCCAGCATACGCTTTTGCGAAACTCCAGAAATACTATACATATGAATTGCCGCATTTTGACCCAGCATATCTGAAATGCCTAGGGAACACTGAACAGATCAACTGTGCAGACACTTCCCAGAATATAATGTGCTGACCACATAGGCACATGCAGATCTTATTTGTGCCTGGAAAATTGTGGGTATTTCTGTTTGTAAGAGATCACGCAAAAAGATGCTAACCAAGTGAACTGTTCTTTTTCTAATAATTCACATCAAAACAGAAGGCATATGTGCCCATAGGAGAAAAAAAACAAGGTCCCAGACCCTCATAACTGGCCCCAGTGGACTGTGAGAACTCACCAGTTTTCACAGATGAGTTTGGATTACAAAGAACTGGAAAGTTACCAGAAAAAAGCAATTGCTACCTCTTTCAGGTTGAATGGAAAATTACTTCCCCTGTTCTGTGTCCATCGTTGGTGTCCACCAGATGCTCTATGGTGATGTTCACCATTTTATGTTTAATGGCCATGTAGGTTTGATCTTCAGAACTCTGAATCTGAAAAGTCAAGGCATTGACTGACCTCATTTCCCTTATTACATTTTCTCTCACTTCCTCTGGTACAGGACTCTGTTTTTTACAGAGAAGTGAGAACAACTCATGGCTCCTACGTTGCTGTAGGGGTTAAATAGGCCTGTGTAGTTTTTTCTTATCGAAAAGATTTAAAAAAAAAAACAACAAAAAACAAAACATTTTGTTCATTTTGACTGTAAAACATTTCTTCTCTCATGGTATAGTTAATATTTTATACTGACTTTATGTAGAGATGAAGTAATGGAAAAAATGCTTAAAGGGCTTTTTTTCCTCCCAGCAAATCTTAGCTTTAGAAGAATAATTACTCAATTCAAAAAAAAAAGTTTACTAAATTGAATAATTCTTCCCCAGATATTTTTTCCTTCTCATGATTATTTTTTAACTAGTCTAGATAATGATATTATTAGCTAATTAGTGATAAATGTCAGTAATTTTATTTTACTGAGACCATGCAGATTGACTGGAAGCTAAGGAGGTATGAAATTCACTTCTGCCCCAGAGACCCTGTGATGAGCCACTGCAGCACGTAGACCCAGCTTCCAACAGCAAAGATAGTTCCAGCAGCTGAGTGAGCTCCCAAGGGACGAATGAATTTTCCGTTTTCCAGGACTAGATTGTGATGGTTCTTGGCACATGGAGGACAATTTTAGAATAACTTTTGTCTCAGTTTCATCACAAGTCAAAGATCAGTTTGAGCAAAAAGCTTGAGTGTTGAGTCGATCAGGCACTGCCAATCCTAGATGCTTCAAATGGAAAAGGCAGTGAGGGCATGGCTCCTCTTCCCATTTGTCACTGGAGCTGGCCAGGTATGGCAGAAGGGCATGCTTTAAAGTAATGTCACATATCACATGCTAGTTCCTCTCGTGAAAGACTGTATTCGTGTATGTGTGTCCCCCCAAAATACCCACCCAACAGCAACCCAAACAAACAACAACCACAGATACCTTCTCTCTAGGTCATATTCCTCTAGGAATTTTGACTTACCTTCTTCAAGTTACTTTCAGCCCCCAAAATACCCACATATTTTCCAACTGAGCCCTCAATGTGAGATTGGTCTGTTTCAGGGCTTTGTTTTGTTTTTTCTTGAGAAGCAAAAAATTATTAAATCTCTTGGTTCTTCTTATGGACATAAGACAGCAGATATGAGCTTTTGTAGTTCCCAAAGTCTTTGCCTTAAGAAGTGCCTGCCAAACTCCTTTCCCAGCAAAGCAAAAGATTGTTTTTCACAGAATCACAGAGTCGTCAGGGTTGGAAGGGACCTCTGGAGATCATCTAGCCCAACCCCCCCGCCAGAGCAGGGTCACCTACAACACATTGCACAGGACAGCGTCCAGGCGGGTTTGGAATGTCTCCAGAGTGGGAGACTCCACAACCTCTCTGGGCAGCCTGTGCCAGTGCTCCACCACCCTCAAAGTAAAGAAGTTCCTCCTCATGTTAAGATGGAACTTCCTATGTTCAAGCTTGTGCCCATTACCCCTCGTCCTATTAATGGGCACCACTGAAAAAAGACTGCTCCCATCCCCCTGGCATCCTCCCTTCAAGTATTTGAAAGCATTAACAAGATCCCCCCTCAATCTTCTTTTCTCCAGACTAAAGAGACCCAAATCCCTCAGCCTCTCCTCATATGAAAGATGTTCCAATCCCCTAATCATCTTTGTAGCCCTTTGCTGGACCCTCTCCAGCAGATCCCTGTCCTTCTTGAACTGGGGAGCCCAGAACTGGACGCAGTATTCCAGATGCGGCCTCACCAGGGCAGAGTAGAGGGGGAGGATGACCTCCCTCGACCTGCTGGCCACACTCCTTTTGATGCACCCCAGGATGCCATTGGCCCTCTTGGCCGCCAGGGCACATTGCTGGCTCATGGTCATCCTGTTGTCCACCAGGACTCCCAGGTCCCTTTCCACAGAGCTGCTCTCCAGGAGGTCGGCCCCCAACCTGTACTGATGCATGGGGTTATTCCTCCCCAGATGCAGTACCCTACATTTACCCTTGTTGAATTTCATTAAGTTCCTCTCTGCCCAACTCTCCAGCCTGTCCAGGTCACGCTGTAAAGCAGCACAGCCTTCTGGCGTATCAGCCACTCCTCCCAGTTTAGTGTCATCAGCAAACTTGCTGATGGTACACTCTATCCCTTCGTCCAGATCATCGATGAATATATTGAAGAGGACTGGACCCAGTACTGACCCTTGAGGGACACCACTTGTTACTGACCTCCAACTAGACTCTGCACCACTAACCACAACCCTCTGAGCTCTATCTGCTAGCCAGTTCTCAATCCACCCCACTGTCCATTCATCTATCCCACACTTCCTAAGCTTGATTTCCTTGAATAAGTATTTCAGATTTATGTCTTATGTGTTTCTAAAATGAAAACACCGACGGAAAAGTACTGTGTCCTCCATTACCGATGTACAGCAGGTACACTGAAAGCAGCAGGGATTTTTCGGTCAGAGGGCTTTGTGGTTCAGAGGTGGATAGTCTGCTCTTTGACAATACCACTATCCATGAAGACTCACAATTGCCATTCAGCCCATCTGGGGGAACCTCAGCAATTCCTTCCCTGCTGCAAGCTTGAATGCACTCTGTCAGCAAGTACCATCAGGAGAAATCCATTATTCAGAAAACTCAAGTTACTATTTCTAACAGTTTTCTACTCTCCGTCTTCTCAGTTTCTTGTTTTTGTTATTCCTATTGCATTAGCAGGAAATCTGTGCATATGCCAGCTTGAAAGTCTGAGAAGAGACCTATCATGGATGGCTCGAGAAAGCCATATGCAACTTGAGAGCAACTGTCTCCCACCTTCAGCCCAAAGGGAGAAAACAGGGAATATATTAACCGTCAGCAACCTTTAACTAAAGGGCTCTGCATTTCTAATCAGAGTAGCCTGTAACAAACTGGGGAGTGTGTCCGTCTGTGTATAATGCCTATATTTTTTTGGTGCATAACTAGACTATAATAAAATAAAATATTTATAGGAAATAAATGAAGGGATATTTCCTGAGCAGCAATTTTTAAAGCTGTCACCAACTGTTGTAAATGCTTAGTGCCTGTTTCCAGAAATAAATTGAACCATATTAACCATGTATATCATTGTTTGAGTCATCAGCCTCTAAGCCACATATTTTCCAGAAGATGAGAGAATAAACCAAAGGAACAACCATTGCATATTTGCCTGGTTGTTATTTTTTTTCCTTAAGTATTTGTCTTTGACCACTGTCATCAACAGAATATTAGGCTAGATGGACCTTTGATCTGACCCTGCAAGGCAGACCACATCATCCTGGATTATTATTACCGACACTGATTTACAGCACTCTTGTTTTTATTATTTTATTATAAGCATTGTCCCCAGGCACTATGCAAACATACAGCCACAGTTCTAGTGAATTTATGCTCTTCATGGAAGTGTCAAGAAAACAGACAACATGAGTTAACATTTTCATCCCCTTGGTCATTTAATTGCTGTTGATAAAACACAGAGGCCTGGCTGCTACCATGCAAGGGAGCTATATGTTTCTTTGCTACCTGAGGTTCAAGGGAAGAGGTGAAGATGCAACAGGACCAGTGGAGAGTGACATTGCTGAGGTTTCTGTACAAAGCTCATACTTACCCTGGCTAGCTTTGGGTGCTTACCAGAGCCACGTCACTTAGACTACTCACTTGACCTTCCTCTATAGGCAGGTGGAGACAGGTCAGGAATTAACATGTTTCTCAGGCATAGTGGGATGTACTTCTTTTTCTGACAGATTATCGGGCAATTTAGGATGATTGCACTCCTAATTTGGATGCCTTGGTTATTACTTAGTGGGATGAATGGGGAGTCTTTAACAGAGCAGACGTCGCTACATGAACTTGCAAAATGGAAACAACAGAATGGAAACCCGGAGATGGTACTGGAGCAAAACTACAATAACATAAGAATGAATCACACCACTTTTTACTCTCTTTGAAGGAACGAAGCTAACCTAATCACTAATATAAAAACAAAACTAGCAAGTTTGTTAAAAAATTGAAATTATTTTAGTTTATTCAGTGGGGTTTTTTTGTTGGTTTTATACCACAATTATAAAATTATGTTTTGTTGTTTTGAAAGTGATTTTTAAGGTATAGTAATGATAATAATGAAATAAAATATAGAACACTTGTTGGGTTTTGCTTTCATGACAAATAGGCACTGACAAATCCATGCCACATTACCATCCTTGATTGCTCTGATGGAACTCATTTTCATCTCCTGTTCCTCTAATTACATGAAAATTGCATACTTTTTATGCATGACACATTTTCTGCAGCTTTAGAAAAAGGTTGTGAAGGCAAAAAAAAAAACATTTATCAGTTTCTTTCCCCCACTCATAACGGCTATATGTCATCTACCCAGCAATCAATCCAGCTTTAAGTGCTAGTTTTCTGTGTTATTGTTATAACCAGAAAAGGAAGTATATGAAAAAATATGGTTTTAGGTGTGTTTGTTCTCCCTTATCTCTTAAGAATTGAGATTTAGAGTGGTCTTGTCACTGGTCTGTTATTCTCTTTCCAGCCCTACCTTCCCTAATTTCAGATTTCAAAGCATGGATGAATGATACAACACTGGACTAAGTAGAAAAGACTAACTTTGAACAATAGCGCCTCTTAAGCTATTCCCCATTCGTCAGGTTTTGTTGAAGATTTATTTTAATAGTCAGATGAGAGAAGTGAAAATCATCATTGCTGCAGAGGCATTAAAAGTAAATGGACAGTACTAATAAATTACAAGTACAAGGATAAATTAGATGCCACATACATGGTTTTTAGTTATTTGTTTGTTCTCATGATGGAAAATGGGGAGGCGGAGGGGAGAAAAGTTGATGCCGTTAGTCCGTATTTAACTGTAATGGGCTTGCACCAGGTGGGTGCATTTTCGTCTTTCTAGGGTAACAAGTGATGTAGGTATTTTTCTCCTGACAATAACACAAATGGCAAAATGTGCTCAGTGTGTAAAGACCTCTATCCAGATGGCCAACACAAGCTCCAGCCACTTGTAAGCCCCTCTGGAGGTTTGTTGAAAATCCGTATAGAACTTCAGCTGTTATCAGCCCCTGAGCTTTGAAGACAAATGTGTTTCAGGAGGTTGCTGTTGTTTTGAGTTTTATTTCTAAGTTACTCATCATTCACGCTAATTCTTGTACGTCAGAAATTTGTATTAGCAGGAAAAATTTATACAATTCAATTAACCAAAACGTTCAAGCCCCTTCCTGAAATAGAGGCTAACTGCGACCTTGGATATCCAGCATATACTCAGTTCAGTCATAGGTTGAAGCTGAGAGTCTTGCTAGAGTAAATGGAATAAATAGATACTGGGTACTCCTGTTTCCATCTTCAGTTGATTTAAGTTCTTAAGTTGACTGCAGAAACAAAATCTTCCCACGTAGAGTGAAGTAAAGCTGTGTGATCTGCCATGATGACGATGCCGGCAGACGGTGAAAGCACACAGATCTGTCCTGGCACTTCAGTATTTCTAGTGACTGCCCTGCAACAGTACATACAAAAGACTCTTGTGCTGGGGAATGCCTCACTTGGAAAACACACTGTCCTTAATCGAACTCCAAATTCAAGAAAGTATAAGCCTTTTAAACTTTAGAAATTAAACTCTGTTCTATAGATTTTTTGAGTTAAAATGAAAAGGTGATCTTGATGAGAAGAGCACAGAGCAGTAGGAGTTTCCTGCAGCAGTCACGGCACAATAGCAAGTCAGAAAAAGAAGCTGACAAGATACATCCTGAAGAAAGAGTGCCATGCCATGAGCTCATTCTGGTCTGATCTACATGCAGTTTATTTCCAACATAAAACATTCACAAATAAATAAAGCACCAACCCGTCCCTCTTAAATATCCATTCACATTATTGAGAGACTTCTTTCCCCTTTTCTTCAGATTTGTTTATTACACCCGCTGGTTACATCATCTATTAAATTAACCCCCAATCTAGTTCTTAAAAACCTGTGTAACCTTGAGTAAAGTTATCACAGATGATAAAGGCATCACAGACAACTAATCCAACTTCACTTCAGTCCCTGCAATGCTTTTATCTTTGTAATTTGTTCTGGTACTGGGGATGAATAAAAAAGGAGCTTTACTAATCACCTGAGAAAAGTTATGCATATTGTGTGTGTGCAAGACTGGGGACTAAATTTCGCATACTCTTCAGAAGAGGGACTGTCTCTAGCCAGGGATGAAATTTTCAGTGAACTTGATAGAATTATTGTACTCATTTTACCAGAGTCAAGATTTAATTCAGTGTTTTGTGGCTTGCATAATGTTTAGTTTACTGGGGCCCATACGCACTGGTAAAATATTGTCAATTAATAATAATGAATTTGTTTATTTTCTTTTTCTGAAGCTATGAAATGGAACCTTTAAATAATTAACTGCCACTCTGTTTTTTAGAAAAGTCTGTATTTTCTATGTGTTTTTTAATAATGACAGTAAGAGTATTAACTATAAATTAATACATTCCAGAATGAAAGTAACAATGAAGTTTATTTAGCTTTACAAAGAAAAAAATGACGCTTCTTTTCTGTATTTTCATATTATTAAAGACCTAGGTACTGATACACAGACTTTATAATGACAATCGTTCGGATAGTGGCTCAAAATTTCTTTGAGGAATATTTTAATGAAGTTTATATTGAAGTAGTTATTGGGTTTGCAGTCTTTTTTGTATTAGGATGACCACTAGACATTGACAAAAATGTTCAATTATCCCAGAATTTCACAAGTTATATATAAATGTATGCATGCTTGAAAATTCGTGCCCCAAAAATGCCTGATACAAGAGCTTCTCCTTATTAATCTCTGGAAACAACAACTGAGTAAGTTTTTCAATGACAACAGCAGGATGTGGCTTTGTGAATGAGGATTATGACAGTGAAATGTTATATTTTCAGTTAAATAGAAGCAATGTTGTTTCTGTTCCCAGCAGTAATGATTTGTTTGACCTCTGGTGAGTTCCATTGTGTTTCTGGGCCTTAGGTTCCCATGTATAAAGACGAGTTCAAAATTCTTGCTGAGCAGACATGCAAATGATTATCATTGCAATGGGCAACAAATCCAGTTATTTCTGAAGTGGCATATAAGGCAATTTTGTTCTTAAACTTTTTCAGAAAGTTAAATAATACATAATTGCAGGTATTAAATGTGAGGGAACAAGGTTTTTAATGCTTTGTAGCAAATGTTACATTCCCCTGCCCTGAGAATGTCAATCCTGTATTGTGAACTCCTCTAATCCAGAAACAACCTTTGGAGGTATGTTGGAGGATTTTTTAGTTCTTGCAGAAGGAAGGGTGAGTAGTTTCTTCCATGTTGAAGAAAATGTAAAGCCTGATGAGCTGAATTATGTACATATCTTTTGACTGAGTTGAAAGAAAATACACAATTCTGCAATTAAAGAGATTTAACAAGAGATTCATGGGGGGTATAATTGGGAATGATGGGATGAAATCAAGGAAACAAAAATGTGTTAAAATATTACAGCATGCACCTTACTGTGAGATCTATTAGATTATGGAAATATTTATTGCTGGAATGGATAAACCTCTGGGTCTACCAAGCAATGAAAATTAGGTCTATGCTGAGCCTGAACATTGGGTGTGGGCAATACGACCTCAGAGCTCTGAGCTCTCTACCTATATAGTCCCTTTAGCAAGCAATGAGGTCCTGCAAGGGCGAGATATGTACAATAGAAGAAAAAAGAAAAGCTTAACTATGTTTTTTTCTTTTAAAACACCTAGGGAACTGCAGAAGCATAGCCAATGGACAAGAAAATTAACATAAACTACTGAAACATAACTCAGTATATAAATAGACTTTGGAGCAGACTTTTAGTGAGTATCCAAAGACTGGCTGACTAGAAGTCATGCAGCTTGGTCAGAAGATCCAACATCTTCTGCATATCTCCTTAACACAAAGGAGTAAAGACTGTTCCCTCACCCCTGTCTAATTATGCAACTTTTTTTTAATTCATTTTTCTGTAATAATTGATGAATGCTTATTTATCACAAAGTCAATATTTGACATTTAGAAAAAATTACTAACAGTTCAAGCGAAAAATAAAATTATATACCATCTACTGAGGAAACTAAATAGAAAGGTAACTCATAAGGTATCATTGAAGCTCATAAGAGATTTGTTTTCCGTCATCATCATCATTATAATATTCAAGATAATAAAATAGTAAAAGCATTAATCAACTGAATTTTCATTGTTTTTTTACAGTAGTATGGAATTAAAGGAGCTTTAGAGAATCTTTTGAGAGATGTAAAATGTCATTTCAAGCCTGGATTTTGAATGCAAGCATGCAGGTGAAAAATATCTTCAAAATAGGTCTCAGCATTGTTATAGGATCAGATTATTTCTGAGACCGGGTCTGCACACATCGTGAGCAATAAGGAGTCATGTATAGGATGACATATCCAGGAGAATAGGCTACATCTTCTTGTAGTACAGCCCTGCCCAAGTAAAACTGTTTTGTATGGTTGTTAATATGCACTTTGTGTAGAGAATCAGTGAACAGCTTCTACAGAAAAATAATTTAAGATGCCATCGCAAGAGCAGAAGACTACCCACTTCACGGTTTGCATCAGTCTCAGCTTTCATTAAAGGCAAAGGCATACCAAGCCTCACAAGATCACCTTTTTAGAGAAATTAAAGACTAAGGGGAACCGTTCTAAATCTGGGAGCATAAGTCAAATACCCACATTAAAAATCATGGAATCATAGAATGGTTTAAGTTGGAAGGGGTGTTAAAGATCATCTAGTTCCAACCCCCCTGCCCTGGGCAAGGACACCTTCTATTAGACCAAATGGCTCAAAGCCCCATCCAACCTGGTCTTGAACACTTCCAGTGATGGCACATCCACAAATTCTCTGGGCAATTTGTTCCAGTGTCTCACCACCCTCATAGGGAAAAATTTCTTCCTGCACCATCTAACTTGAGAAACTAAAAATCTGTTTCTCCTTCATTGGCTGGGATAATAGGACTTCTCTTCCATGCTGTATTATTAACAATAAGTAAGGTGGAAGGCAGACCTAAGTGTAGGTAAGAGATCAGTATTATTCATGCTGAGAACGCATGGTGAAGATGTATTTTAAAATCATCATCATCATCATCACTGGTAAAGGCTCTAACCACACCACCCAAATAACAGAAGGCAAAGATACAGACTGGAAGAATGAGGTACTGCCCACTGTAGGAGAACACCAGGTTCCAGACCAGCTGAGGAACCTGAAGCTGTACAAGTCCATGGAACCTGATAAGATTTATCCATGGGTCCCGAGGGAAATGGCAGACGAAGCTGCCAAGACACTATCCATTGTGTTTGAAAAGCGGTGGCAGTTCAGTGAAGTTCCCACCAACTGGAAAAGGGGAAACATAACCCCCATTTTTAAAAAGGGTAAAAAGAAGACTTGGGGAACTACAGGTCGGTCGGTCTCACCTCTGTGCCCAGCAAGACCATGGAGCAGATCCTGCTGGAAACTGCAGGCATATGGAAAATAACAATGTGATTAGTAGCAGCCAACATGGCTTCACTAAGGGCAAATGGTGCCTGACAGATTTGGTGGCCTTCTATGACGGCATCACAGCATTGGTGGAGAAGGGGAGAGCAACAGATGTCTTCTACCTGGACTTGTGTAAAGCATTTGACACTGTCTCACATGACATCCTTGTCTCTGAATTAGAGAGACATGGATTTGACTGATGGACCACTCAGTGGGTAAAGAATTGGCTGGGCAGTTGCACTCAAAGAGTTGTGGTCAACGGCTCCATGTCCCAGTGGAGAGCAGTGACAAGTGACATTCCTCAGGGGTTGGTAGTGGGACAGGTACTATTTAACATCTTTGTTGGCAATACGAATGTTGGGATTGAGTGCATCCTCAGCAAGTTTACCGATGATACCAAGATATGTGGAGCGGTCGACACGCTGGAGGGAATGGATACCATCCAGAGGAACTTGGACAGGCTGGAGAGTTGGGTTTGTGCAAACTCATGAAGTTCAACAAGGCCAAATGCAAGGTCCTGCACATAGGCTGGGGCAATCCCAAGCACAAACACAGGCTTGGCAGAGAGTGGATTGAGAGCAACCCTGAGGAGAAGAACTTGGAGGTGTTGGTTGATAAGTTCAACATGAGCCGGCAATGGGCACTCACACCCCAGAAGGCCAACTGGATCCTGCGCTGTATCAAAAGAAGCATGGCCAGCAGCTTGAGGGAGGTGATTTTCCCCCTCTACTCTGCTCTGGGGAGACATTACCTGGAATATTGCACCCAGCTCTGGAGCTGTCAACATAAGAAGGACATGGACCTGTTGGATCGAGTCCAGAGGAGGGCCACAAAGATTATCAGAGGGCTGGAGCACCTCTCCTGTGAAGACAGGCTGAGAGAGTTGGGGTTTTCAGCCTGGAGAAAAGAAAACTCCAGGGACACCTTACAGCAGCTTTCCAGTAGCTGAAGGGGCCCCTACAAGAGAGCTGGAGAGGGATTTTTTACAAGGGTATGTAGTCACAGGTTGAGAGGTAATGGCCTCAAATGGAAGAGGGTAGATTTAGAACAGATATTAGAAGAATATCCCTGAGGGTCATAAGGCACTTGAACAAATTGCCCAGGGAAGTTGTGGAGGCCCTAAGTGAACTGTAAGTGTTCAAGGCCAGGATGGATGGGGCTGTGAGCAACCTGGTCTAGTGGGAGGTGTCCCTGCCTATGGCAGGGGATTGGAACTAGATCATCTTAAGGTCTGTTCCAACCTAAACCATTCTATGATTCTATTTATTATTATTATTATTAGTAGTAGTAGTAGTATTCATTATTGCAGCCCCTTTCTGTGTGTTTTCCTTCGACTCTGATGTGACATCAAAGCAGGGTACTCCTGTAAATGAAATGTATTACCTAGTTCCATTCATCTGGCTATTGTCAGCGTCACAGCAGATAATGTCATGAGCATGTAATTGTTGATGATTTGGTTAAGAAAAATCATTATTATGGTGGGGTGCCTTTATTAGAAATGTTTTTTAGAGTAATGGAGATATCTTTACTTAGAAATGTAGTTCTGAGTACCATCTTGTATGGGAAATGCAGTGAAAAAAGTAAAATAGTCCAACAGGCAAACCTTACTTGAACATTAATCAAGACATCAGCACAATCTTTATTATTCTGCAAAAGTTTTTATTGGTTTTCCCTCACTTAAAATACTCTGCTCTTACTCCAGTACATATAGTGTCATCACATTAAAATAACTCATTACACATTTGCCTTTGCTTATTGTAAGAACCTACCACGGTTTGTTTCAGGGCAACTTTAGACTGAGGTGGCTGTACATTAAAAAGCTAACAGTATGAAAAGAAAGTATTGCTCAATTTGCAGGTATATGAAAAAACGAGAATTAATGTCTGAGCCCTCGCAGAGCTCACAAGGCCTGAAGTGAAGCCACTTGTCCTGAAGGCCCAGATGGCTAAAAGACTATTTAAGGTATTATTTATTTTTTGTTATATATTTTATGCTTACAGCATTGGCAGTAAATAAACACACTGAAGAAGAAAACACTACTTAACGAGGAGCAGATGAGATTGAATGTGACTGTTCCAGACCTGTACAAGAAGCACTGGCCCATTAAATGAATGTGTAGAGCTACTTCTTAATGTGTTAGCCAAGTAATCAATTTCTGAAAATACCAAATAATTTAAAAATAGCCCTGTCTGACCTGAACCAGTACTGGCATCAGACCAGGCATTTCTCAGGTACCTACTTCTTCCCTTAATCAATCAGTTCTGACATTTTTCCTTTTTCCTTTTATTCCTTTCTTTCTCTTTCTCTCTTGCTCTTTTTTAAACCTCCTTTTGTAGAATTACATGGCCAGCCAACCTCCATAGATAAAAGTCTTAAGCTGCGTTTAATATTCCATTAGCTTCGTAGCCCATTAACACGTTGGAGTGGTTGTAAAGGGAGAATCAATAAAGCAGATACCAGGTGACTCTGGAAACTAGGATCCTGGGAGTCTGCTCATGGTGTTGGCATTGCTTTGCTCTGCAACCTTGAGCCAGCCACTTAACCTCTTGGTGCCTGGGTTTATTCAGCTGTAAGCAAATGTAACAGCATTTGCGTACTGCACAAAGGTCTTGAGAAATGTAATTTGTAAAGCTTAGGCAATGCACATATATTCATGCCTGCTCAGATTTGTAGTTCCCTTACAGGAGTCAAGTAAAAATCTAAGGTGACTTTAGAAAATATGGCTTTTAATATTTGATGTCTGCTTTGAGATCTCTGAATAAAATAGGTTTTGTCAGGGCCAACTGTTGAATCCAGAGAAGAAAGACTGAGATCTTGTTTTTCTGCGAAAAAGAGGCCGTAACTGAATCAGAAAAAGAGAAAATTATAAAGAGTAGTGGGAAAGATATATATCTTTTTGGAGTATGTTTTTTTTACAAAGTAGAATTCATAGTCACTGGAAGTTCCTAAGACAAGATTTTAAACAGCTACAGAATACAAGTAGATACATAGATACAAGGAGACATCTTAAATATCCCTTGTTATCCTAAGTAAGTAACAGCAACAAAAGTTTGGAAGGGATCTAAAGACCATATATTCAGGGAGTAAACTAGTCTCTGACATTACTGATCACAATGCAGGCAAGAGACCACATGGAAAAATGTTCAATCAATAAAAAAACACCAGTTTTGATGGATTTACGGGTGTTAGCCAATATAATAATTACTGTGCTGTTAGCATGTTCTAATCTATGTTTATATTGAAAATGTAGATGACCCCCATTTGGTTCAGCCTGAACCATTTGCAGGACTGGGCGCTCAACAGGACTCCCCTGCACAGATTTTTTAGTGGTCTGTGTATCTCCCTAGAGCTTTTTCATCATTTTGTCTGCGACAGACCACATGGAATCAGAATATCCACTGGTGATTGTGTACACTTCTGTAATCTTTAAAAATTTTTTCATCAGTGTTTCAAATATATAATCCTGGTTCAGCAGGTTTCTGAGAAAACAAACATGGCAAGTAACAGGTTTTTTTGCAATTCATCTCTCTAAGAGAAAGAATAAGTCACTTCTGTTCAGAAGTGCTAAAATGTTAGTCAAAGGATTGTAAGATTTTACTCTGAGAGAGATTTGAAGGATTTTATGTGGAGAAAGATGACAGCTAGGAAACTGAGGAAAAAGAAAAGATAAAAAAGGTAACTTTTTCTAGAAGGTTATATATATATAAGCTCATGTTATTTCAAGTCTCAAGATTGTAATTAAGCTCAGACTCTCCAGCTGCAAAACTACCTACTTACTGTTTTCTGTTGTAGCCGGACAAGTGGCATCAACTTGGTGGCTTATATCTGGCAGAGAAACATAAACATATGAGAAGGACCAGTTAAGAAATGAACTCTTTCTGTACAGATGCTGTAGCCTGAAATGTCTGCAACCACATGAGGAGGGAATGCTGAGCCCACACTCAGGCACAGCGGACAAAGACTTGGTGGATGTATAGCTGAAGAGGGTGAACATGGACTGGGAGATCAGTTGACTGAGGAATTGTGACTGTAAGAGTTATTAAGTGGCTTATGGCTGTCAGTGTTTTCTCTCTTTGGTCAGATTAGCTGTCTTTGACATGAGTGAAATTTATTGAGAGAAGAAACACATTTTTTTGTTGTTTTTTTTTCTTTTTCTAGAGATTTCTTTCTGTTTCTGTCTATGGCTGCCCAATACTTCCATTTCGAAGGGGGCTGAGAGTTTGTGCTCTGCCATATCCATTATTTTTCACTTTGTTGGTTGCTAAGCAGTCCCTTGTTGCTAAGTAGGGTATGAGCACTTAATTTACTACATTCTTTTTTCTCGTACCAGATTTTAGAAATTGCAGATCCTGTTTAATCAATGTGTAAATGCATGCTTTTGATGTATTTTTCCTAAGAGCAATATTTTGATCATTCTTAATGATACTTAATGAAGTCACCGCATGATTTCTGATTGTACCTAATTGAAGCTTGTGACTTGCATTTCAATGCTATCATCTTACAGTTTTATGTCTATCAGATGAAACTTTACAAGGACCCAAATAAATTAGGAAATATACTGAATTGATGTATTTCTTGGAACAAAGATGCTTGGAAAAATATATATAATTTTTCAAATTAATTGTAGGGTAAAAGGTATCTCTTATATTGCAAATCTGAGGTAGAAGAGGCACAAGAAATTGAGATGACAAGAATGCTGGTTTATTATTGTGTAGTGTTGGATTACATAAAATGAACTAAAGCTGTCGGACCAGTTCCTTAAGAATGGATACTCACATATAGCTATCAGAACAGTTTATTACCTATAATTTTAATTAAAGTCTCCTTTATAATGCTGACAATAAGTTGGCATTGTACAGGCACAAACATCAAGACAGATCCTGATCTAAATCCTCTGTGAATTGAAATATATATTCTGCAAATATTTACTCTTAAAAAACAGTCGCATAATCTAAATAAAGTAATCAGATCTATCTATCTGAAAAGTTTTTGGGGATCTTCCTCATCTGGTCAGTTGGGTGACCAGTTTAACACTGGTAAGGAGGGTAAAAGAATACTGTTGGTCTAATTGATAAAATTAAAATTGTTTTTTAAAAAGCCCCAAACTTACAGAAATGCAAAGTCAGATATTTACCAGCAGATCAAGGTCCTGGAAAATACCTTCCCACAGTACCCATGTTCCAGTTACACAGCTGATTGTCACTCTTAAGAAAAATCAAATGGTAGATGGCATTACCTCCAACTCTTCTGATATGCACTGGGAGACCCCATGTGAGATCATTTATGCTTTGTTTTACAAATAAGCCACAAGCATTGGCTTCAAGTGGAAAGAGTGAGTTTGATGTCTACATCTCTATTACATCAGTGACCAAAGGGTCAGTGGCAGAACTTTTTCTCCTTACCTCCATCCTGTGACTACAGCTACATCTATTCATTCATGTTCCTGTTATTTGTTCATTTTGCTTTTTTTTCCTTCTCTCCTAGAGTCAAAAGAGTTATTCAACTAAATAGCTGGTTTACCTGAATCAAATACAGAGTAAAAAGAGTAAATGTTTAACATAAGAAAGAAAAAGATGAAAAAGAACAAAAAGAAAAAAAAAAAGGAAAGGAAAGGAGAAGAAGAAATTAATTAAATTGTAAGTGCTAATATGTCAGGATCATTTTTACATGTTTTTAGGAGATAGTCTTTGGCAATGAAGTTTACAGGTTACCTGAGACAGCCTGAAGAATAAATAAAATGGCCTAGGTAAAGAAAAGCATTGTAAGGCTTTTTAATAAAGGTGTCAACAGCTGTATAAGAGAAAGTGGTAAAAAAGAGAGCAGTTAAATATATGGATGCTCTTAAATCCTGTAAGTGACTTCTGACTCACAGTCCAAGTCAATGGACTTGCAAAGTTACTTATGATCTAGCCATGTGGCAAATCTCAGCGTTGAATAACATCTCATTTTAACTGCTCTGCTGGCAGAATGAGTCAGAGCTCTTAGTTGGATTATGAGAGGGTTGATGCAAGGCATGGAGAGAGTTGACTCAAGAATATGGTATTCAAAAACCATCAGGAGTCAAAAGGAGCTGTTGCCTGCTAACTTCATAGTCAGAGTAAGCTTGTGGATCAGCTTAATGAAGCAAGAACTGGAGGCTTGTTGCAAGAAATTTCTAGATCTTTCTATGTGTTCAATTTCTAAACAATTTTATTCTTTTTATTAGGACATGGAACAGCATCAATGGAAGAGATAGGAGATCTCTACCTCAGGCTATATGCTAACTGGAAGATACAAAGTGGAATGGGTGCCTTTGTGCATCCAAATCCATATCTGCTGCCATTGGCACAATGGCATGTAACCATTGCTGTAAACTTAGAGCAATCATTTTAAAATCAGTTATTACTCTTCCCCCACTGTTGTCATAAGAGTGGTTCTCCAGAAAAGTTTCTAGATCCCAGCGGACCAAAGTCTATCAATAGACTAAATATAATCTATTCATGACCATTTAAATTGATTTATTCTGTGTTAAAATTACCTTTAGCTCAAGTAGCCACTTTTCCTCGCTCCCTGCCTATTCCATATCAGCTTTAATTTTGCTTGCTTCAACAAAAGAAATTCCTTCAGTCTTTTCTCAAAAGATGCATGCTCCTTTTTTCTGACCATTCTAGTAATACTGCAAGCTTGCTCAAGGTATAGGATCAAATTACTTTTAAATTAATCATACACACTCTGAATGGTAAAATTTGCAGGTGACAAAAGTTCAGTTCTAGCAGTGAGGAGGACATAAACAAGCTCTTAGTTCTATTTGTGCATATGCAAGTTAATACTACAGGACTCAGCTGAGTTATTTTGAATTCATGGTTGACTGGGAATATGACTAGCTATTGGCGTTTCCCCCGGCCTGGCCATAGAGTGTTACTAAACTCTAATGCCTATGACTCCAAACCATTAACATCTCCAACCACCCTACCCCATATTGCAGTCAAAATGAGGGGGGAAAAAAAAAAAAATAGAAAGATTGAGTTCCTGCTGGTACTATCATTCCAAACATTTTCAAATCACTGCCTAATCAGCTCCCTCCTTGTTTCAGATTGTCAAACTCCTAAGCAAGCTATTACTCTTCCTTACAATACTAATGTTGCTTTCCAGATATACAGCATCAGCAAAAGCCTTGGATGATGTGAATCATTTATTCTAAGACATACATGGGCAGAATGTGAATAGAAGACTGAAGTGTTTTTGTGCCGTCCATCAGAAAATCAAATGATGGGAAAAACTGAAAAAGAAAAAAAGAATGAGAAATAGAAGGAAACACAAAATCTATGGTTCAGACCAATGCACTTACTATTGTGTGGATCCACCAAGGAAAGTTTGTAGGGCTTTCTGATGGAAAAGAAGGAATTAAGTAAGACAGCAGAAAGACTCTTTGCTGCCTGATCCTGAAATGTTTCCATCTTCTCCTTTTTCATTCTTTTTATTTCAGCAGTAATGACACTGAAATGGCGGAACACTAAGTTATGGAAGAACAGTGAAAATCTAAAACTTCGGAATCTTTGTGGCATGTTTGTGGAGTGTCCTTGAGTGGCACTCAAGGACAGTCAAGAGGAAGGGAGGGGAAGCGATGGGAGGGGCTGAAAGAGAGGAATTTTATCACTTGCACATTTTATCACGTGAAGATGTTTTCTTTTCTTTTTTTTTTTTTGTCAACAACTGAAAGATCTACCAGAAGCAAATCCATTCTGCATGTGAAGAAAGGAGAGGAAAGGATATTGAAGATTATGTCCTTTGCTCTATCCCCTACCCCAGTTCCGGATATGTGGTACTAGGCACTGGGCGAATGTTTCAATCTTCCTGTTCATTAACTTATGAACCTCTTTTAAAGACAGGAGAACAGACTGTGCCAAATATATGCTGGACTTGTAATGAAGACAAATGCCCACTTGGAGTTGAGTTCAGACTGTGGAATTCATTTTACTCTGGAACTTTTTTCACTGTGAAATTAGAGTGACATTTGGTCAGTCTCGTTAGATCTGGATTCAGAACAGGAACTTAGAAGTGGAGGTCTAATAAATTCTCTCCTCTAAAGCTGATAGTTATTGTTTTAATTGTTCTGCTACTTTTACTGTCACTGGGCCTTGCATTATTATTAGTGCTGCATGATTCTGGCTGTATCATTCCCTAGAATGAATTCTCCATCTTGTCTGTATTTCCTGTATTCTCCTAGATTAGCTGTATTGCCTGAAACTCATGAGGACTTGTGCATTGTCTAAACATAGACCGAGCTGGGGCAGAAAATTCCAAAAAGAAATCCTCAGAGCTCTTAGGAAATGACTATGGTAACTGAATAGGCTACACAGTTCTCTTATGACTGTAATATGGCAAGGAACTGGCTAGTTCGCACACTACTGATTTGAAGTAAAATTGCTTAATACTGATAACTCTTAGGCTGATATCTCTGAGTCTTGAATTAAATTATCCTATTTTTCTGGTCTCAGGCCATTGTGCTACATGACACGGAAAAGATAAAAGTAGCTACTTCAAATAAGGATTTACCCAATCAGATATAAGTTATAAACAACTTTATCTGAACTACTTGCTTACAAAACTTACTTGTATAATCAATGGAGAGAAATAGCTACAGCACAGACAAAATTTCTCTGTTCTCAAGTAGGCCTCTAAAATAGATGATATGTGAGAAATCAGACTAATCTGTTCCAAAGATGTTTAGATCAAGCAGATGAGCTACAGATTTCTGCACTGTAGACATATAAAGTAAGGAAAGATGAATCCCTCTCTGAGTGTCATTCCTAGGTAATTTTCCAATAAACATTTTCCTCTTCCATGTGAGGACTCCAGCAAAAAAAGAGAATGTAGATGAACTACTATAATGTATTTTACAGAAATAAACACATCTTGAAGCTTATTAGATGTATGTAAAACATGGGTGAAATCAAGAATCATTGAAAAAATCAGAGGGAGAGAGAAATAGATGAATAAACTGGGTAGGATCGGTTAATGCATTGGCCGGCTATATCTATAGATATATTATGGCAAATACAAAAAATTACTTTGGTTATTTAACCAAGTATTCTAACATCTGATTTAAATAAAGATCTTTACGCTGGGGGGACGGGGTGAGTTGTCAATGTTTAATCACAGGTTTGATCTAAGACCTCGGGCTAAAACAAATATGTAAAGAAAATTTCTGTTACTATATGACAGTCTGCAGTAACTTTTAGGTTGAAATATCCACATTAAAAAGAAAAATCCACACAACCCCCCCCAAACTGAAAGTATTCGCAAAAGCACAACATATTGCTTAGTAAGCACGCAGATAAAGTCTATTTTCTATGAAGCCTTAAAGGCCGTACTAACTGTGAAGTTCTTTGCTCTGTCTGCTCTGTCAAGCTTCTGTAAATGTGTAGTTCACAACGAATGTGACATTTGGTAAAAGCTAAACACAAGTGTACTCCAAGTAATCTTAATACTATTATTATATCCTATCATTGTCATTAGTAAAGTGACACTTGATATTGCTCATAGGGCCTGATCCAAGGACAATGGATAGAGGTTTGTAGAGCAGAAAATTCCTCTTACCAAACTCCCCAGTTTTACAAATGACTGAGATATTTCTCTCTTTAATGCAAAGATTTGCTTATTTTAGTGCATTGTTTATCTGATCTATCTCAGGTGTTTCCTTGAAGGTAAGTTGATATGAAATATTATCTAAATTTACCTGTTTCTTTTCAGTAAGTATGAGGAAAATCTAGACAGCTTTCAGTGAAATAGTTAATGCATATAACTGGTCAGATAAATGTCACTCCTTAACAAAAACAGATTTAGTGAAGCACCTAAAAATTGTTAAAAATTCCACCACTCAAATAGTCATCAATAGGAATATGGACGTGTTTTAAATACACATATATCATTCATATCAAAGTGGAGTTGCTCTAGACATTTTCTAGTATAACCGAAAGAGTACTAGGTGTAAACATATATTTTTATAGCTCTCTTATTTCTTGTCTTTTAAAAAAATCAATTTATTTTTAATAAAATAATAAAGAAAATGGTTTCCATTACAAGAGTACGGAAATGAGTTCAATAACTTAACCTTTCCCTTCTCCCCTCACAATCTTAAACTCATAAAAATGGCTAGGCAATGCAGTTAAAGACCTTGCAGACTACTCAGAATATAAATAATCACATCTAGTATAAATAAACAAGCAGGTATATTGTTTAACGATTAATGCTCAACTCATGAATAAGAACACACAACGGAGACAGAAATATTTAATTTTGTATTATAGAACATCATTAGGAGCTATTTGATAAAATACAAATGTGGTAGAGACTCCTTAAAATGCATAACTTTCACATATGATCAATTCTCTCATCGACCCATTTTATTCTTACACAAGGAGTTTGATAATGATAGAGACTGATGATTTCTGATATTAAAAAAACGTGGTTTGTGGGCTGTATCACTGAATAAGTGTAACTGAATGGTGAAATTTCTTTTGTCTTCCTTTTTACTGCTTTCGTGTGGAAGATCCACATTACAGATGCATATTTTGGGCACTGGGAATTTCTCATTGAAAGCTGTTGCTTCTGTACACAGCCCATGCTGAACTGTCAGATCTTGCTTAAGGAAAGTTGGTGGCTGAGACTGTGGGCTAAATTACTCTACCTTTCCAACCAGGGTCATCTGGTACCTTTTCACTCCCTCCTTTACCTCTTCAGCTGTTTACAGTAAGAAAAAGATTCTCTGAGCATGAGAAACATCTTTTACTGTTTTTACCAGTTCTCAAACCACCTATTTAATACATTTAAGTTAGATCCTGGCAGAGTATAAACACCTAGGTAACAGACAGCAATCCATAAAGTTAACTTTCTAGCAATGCATAAACCTGACATTAGTTTGTTCCAGAGGTTTCTCTGTCTTGGACCACAACAAACTCTGGGGAAGTGCACATGACTTGATGTGTTTGATGGCTCATGGTATTCGTCAACATTTGCCTCAACGCTCATCTTATTCAATTATTTTCTTAATGAACTTTGTAAAAAAAATGATGTGCTATGTATATTTACTAGAGGAACAGCATGGGAAGGAATTACAAATAGAAGTGGAAGTTGGAATGCTGTAAAGAATATATTGTGTGCCCTTGAAAACCTGATCAGTAGAAACTGGGTACAATGTAACTGTAACATAACGTTCTATAATATCAATGAAAAGATCTGCTATAAGAAGAAGTTTGGAAGTGCCAGAAGAGAAAGACTTGGACTATACCTTTAACAGGGGAACAGAAGTCCTGCTTTACCAGAGTAAATGAGAAAAGAAAGTCCTTCTTACCATAAAATGCTGAATGAAGAAGTGACTCCTTTCTGTTAAGCTATCTGATAATGATGGCATAAAAGAACTTCATATGGGAAATCATAACTTTTTTTCTGGAACCTTTAGAGCAGTAGAAGTTCAGGCAGAGAATTCCAAAGACAATAGCATTAAGATGGAACTCAGTAAGTTACAACAGAGCAAAATATATCCCTGTTGGAATAACAGGCAGCTAGCATGATAACCCAAGAGAATACTTCTTAACTCATATCAGAGATCTCACTTTCCATGTTTCCGTTCTCCTTCCCCAAATTTCAGTTCTTCACAAAGCACTTGTAAATGCATTCATTATGTGTGATTCTAGAGTTCAGTTTTACAGCAACTGAGATGATAGTAACTTTTTCTCGTTTTGTTATTAACATTTCTCACAAATATTTAGGAACAACAACAACAATCTCCTTAGGCACCTTTTTGTGCACTATGTGGCATTTAAATGAACAGTAAGACATCCTTTATTTAAACATCCTCTGAGATAGTTCCTGCAAAATCCCAACTTGGAAAGGAAAAACTTCCTGACATCTTCTAGACCAATAATCAAGATTCCAGATTTGGAATAATCAACCTCATCCCTGCCACAGGTATATTTCTTCAGGCAAATTTTATAAAATCAATTAACAGAGGTAGCTGAATACTAGAAAAAATTAAATCAAAACAAAACCACAAAGCAACTGGAAAAAATAGCAGATATTTCCCCAAACTCTCAAACTCTCTGTTACTCTTCAGTATGCAGTTTCAGCCTTTTTTGTTTCCATTTTATTTGCTTTGATTAATAAGAGTTTTTATTCCATAGATATTTAAAGAAATTAATGTTTAATGTTGTTTATACAATAACTCATAGGTCTGATCCAAATTCTATTGAAGTAAAAAGTGAATCTTTTCATTATTTCAACTTGTATTGGATTAATCTTGAAATTCCTATGTGTTCAGATAATTTATTATTTGTTATTCTTGTTTTTTTTTAATGTTCATTATTTGTCACTCTTTGTATAATATTGAATTCAAATCAGACACTATAACCATACTTTGTTACTTGGCTAATCTATTGCACACACCATGACTAATCAATGGAAAATAGTATGTGATTGCAATTTTCAGTCTTTGGATCCTTCCTGAAGATAATGCAGTCCTCAACCAGAAAGATAACTTTTTCTAATACATGTGTTTTTTCTTCCCTAGTGCTTTCTTGCAGTATTTTAGCTCATTTTAGAGTTTATTAGTAGTAGTAGTAATTCTGTGAAACTTTGCACCAAAGATGTTTGTTGCCACTACAACCAATGAATTTTGATGAACTGAAAATTCAAAACTTATTTCAGTTATTCATTTTCACACATAAAAAGTAGGAATGGAAAAAAGTACATTTTCTATTTTATTCAATTATTTTAGTAAAAATATTTGCACTTAAATATTATTGTGGTAAGAAAATATTTCTCTGACAAGAAGACTCAGAGATTCATTTTTGACCCTCAGGACTGAAATATTGGCATTTTGCATAACCAAAAAAAATAAAAGGGACTGAGCTCCTGTAATTTCTTAACACATTCTTATCTGGTGTAAAGAAATCTTGTATTAGAAACAAAGGGATAGACAACCCCCATTCCTAAAAATGTACATTCCTATTTGAGACAATAGTGGCAAGAGAAGGAAGAGGGTAACGACAGCCACAGACAAATATCACANATGATGAAATTAATTAATTAATATTTATGACCTCTCCATACAATCACTTAAATCAGAATTAGCCTATGAAAAATTAACAACAGGAATTTTGTACGTCTGTGTCTGTGTCTGTGTCTGTCTGTGTCTCTGTTAAATGTAAGAAAAATGGAGAAAGACATGATTTTTCCAAAAAATAATGTGA
>VZSZ01001388.1:0-61598 GCA_013398815.1 Ibidorhyncha struthersii
TGAAGTCCCCCATGAGAATCAAGGCCTGTGATTGTGAGGCGTCCACACCAAGCTCCAAAGCACTTCTCAAAGAAAATTAACATATGCTTCAGAAAAAGACGTTAAGTATTTAACTGACATTTAAGTGGTTTTGAAAGTTGTAGGATGGCATCTGTTTCCACCTTGATTTCTAACTGTACCTCTGAAACTTTTTTTAAAACCTGAACTGTACTCTCAAATTGTGGAATTGCCATTAACTCTACCTCTGTTTTCTATGTCTTCTTCCTAATTTTGTTGACTCCCTTTCTGCCATGACATCTACAAAAATATGTGTGAACGGAGAAGATGACAGCTAATGTCATGGAACAGATGATGACCTGGAGCCCACAGAATAATAATGATCAGAGATGAGAGGCATTAAAAGTGAACAGAAAATGGGATTTTTCAGGGAAAAAGGTGTCTGTGGGAGGTGAACATGTACATTCATGATGTTTGAAGGGAGATTATTGTGAAAAAGAATTATTAATTCCACTGTCAGAACAGGTCCTTAGAGTAGAAAACTGGCAATGGCGAAGGTACAGTGAGTGGCTCACAAGCATCCTCATCAGAGTGAAGAAAAACTCATGGGTGGTCTTTCATATTAGGAAAAATGACGCAGGCAGATTCTCACCACAACAGCTCAGGAACAGCTGTTGCTTGGGTGAATTCCAGGCAGTCGATGAACAAAGTAAAAGGATGATTGAAACTGGTTATTCTGAAAGAAGAATTAACAGAAAAGAGTCAAGTTATTAGCAGATCAGTCTTGGAGCAATCAGTAGTTAACCTTTTCACTAAATGTTTTGCTACACAAAGTAGATGTGCGCTAAGGACAGTTACTGAAGACGCATTTTTCAGAGGCATGGTCAATATGGTGTAGAACTGGAGAGTCACCCTAGATGGTTTTAAAACTCTGAAGGAGGGTTAATAGATAGTGGAATAACAATGAATGGTACCAGAGATGAAGATCATGGACCTGGGGACTAGCACAAAAAATTTTGCTTTAAGTGGAGATTTGTGACATGAAAAACTACAAAGGGCAATTACAGAGAACACAGTACAAGGACATCTACGTTAGCAAATTAAAAATGCCGGGGAGGGGTCCAAGCACCGTGACCCAGGATAGACACTGAAAAATTGCTATAACTGTCTTTGGTACCCTTTTTGGCTGGGGTCATTTGGAACTCCCTAGCACAGCTCAGCCATTAGGCTTGACCAGGGACTCTACCCCAACATGCAGCTTGAGTACAATGCACTCTACCTGAAGGCCTAGAGAATTTAATAGTATAGTCATGGTGAGGGCATGTAATTTACCTCTGTCAGGTAATGGATAATGGCACTGTTTAATGTGTAAGTACTGACACAGCTGATAACTACCGGCTGAGTTAAAATGAACACAGAATATACAAAAAAGGTCCTTCCAGTAATATACATCATATAATAATCTGGTGACAACCCCCCACGCTAGGAACGATGTGCTTTTTCCTGACTTGTCACAAACACTTAGTGGCCAAGATGAGTGCGTTTCCAAGGAGGTCCAATACTGCAACAGGCAATTTTATGTCTCCATGTGCTCAACTTGTTGATGCAGAAGACCCTGACTTTTCAGAAAGCAGACTACCTCGGCATTGCTCCAGCAATCTCATTCCTTATACTTCAAGATCCGTGTGCTGACAAAGCTTCCTCACTATTGAGCGGTGCCTGGAAATAGTAAAAAGCAGATGGCACTTCTTCACTCCCCATGAGAAACAAACAACAGTGCAGGAGCATTCTGGCAGTTCTTTATTTTTCACTTAGGCACTGGCATTGACTGTGAAAATCTGACTGAGTCTCCTTAGTGATTTGATATGAGTAAATGAAATTAAACCAGATTTCAGGCAAGCTTACCCGTCTCACTGAAGGGGAAGGCATCTAGTTAAACACACACACACACAACACCCCTCTGGTTTGTTTTCTTTTCCATTATGCTTTCTAGAGATACTGAGACTACGTGAATTTTATTTGAAGAGCGTATAAGGCTAGATCCAAAGGTTAATTAAGTGGTGAAGGTCTCCTTCACTTTGAACGTGTTCTCTGCAGCAGGTGCAGCACTGTTGATGTCACATTCTGCTTCCCCTCCATGCAGCTCCCTCCTGGGCAGTAGGTACCAAGCCAGAGTTCATGGCCATACATCAGTGCCCTGAGCAATCCCATGTCCCATCCTACGGCCGTCCATGGAGTCATGCTCCAGCACAACACAGAAGTCTCTCCAAGTCTATTCCCTGCTGAGAAGCCAGGAGCAGGTGAAATCTTCACCATCAAGTGCCTCAAGGCTGAAATAAAACACTGATATATGTCCTCATAAATACAGCTGTCCAGTAAAGACTAAGAAAAAAAAAAATACAAACCTTTTGTCATTTTAATAGAGACTGAAACAACTTTTATTTCTAATAAAACTGTTTTTGTGCATTACAAATATTCTCCATCATTCCTCCAAATGTCATCAATTATCCATCCCTATTACCCTTTTTTCCTTTTTTTTTCATTTAATGCCCCTCAGACATTGTCATTTCTCTTTTATTTATTTGAGAGGATTATTTCTGGCTTTTATGAGACAGTTTTATGAGACATGACCAGAATTATGGAACAGTTCTCAAAAATGCTACATTATGCCTGATGTGCTGTAATTAGATGACAACAAATGCAGCCTTTTATGTGTTAGCTAGCTTGTGAAGGCAAGCAATAGCCTATTTATAAAGGTTTTTTATAGTTTTTTTCCTGAAGCAAAACTAATACATAGCTTGAAACCCTTTGATTTATTTCAGTAGGCTTCAGACCAGCATAAAAATCCTCAAAACAATAGACATATTTCCATTTAACAGACTATGACACTGTGTACTTCCAGTAACTCATTTGCCATGTATTTAAATCTACACACTGACGAACAAAAGATAAATGAAGTCTTGCCTATCGGTGACCTATGTGAATAGGTCTTGTAAACAGTGCATTACCAGGTTAGTATTTAGCCTTCTTCTGGGGAAATATATATTTAAAAATCTGGTGGTGTACACTTTATGGACAAGAGCTGGAAATATAGGTTACCTTTAAAAATACAAAATTACTTGCGGTGACTTTTTTTTCTTTTTGACTTTGGAAAATGGTAGAAGACACCTATTTACGGTAAGACAAGAGGATACACACAGTTTTAGAGCAAAATGAGAAAAAAAAAAAAAAGCCCAACATTTTTTCTGATTAAATCTTTCTGGCTTGGGACGATTGTTCCCTGAAAAAAAAAAAAAAATCTTAATTCTTGATCAGTAGTGACTTTTGTCACATTTGCCTGTGAAGTTAAGCCCGAGTGTATTGATCCCAGGCATGAAGAAGTGGTCAGGGTATGGTGCCCAATCTGTGCGGCTTCTGTAAGAGGGGCAGCTGGCAGGACCTTGATCAAAGAGTGTCTGTGCTCTCATAGTACAGCCTTGAGATCCCCTCATTTTCTTTTCCCATGGAAAGAGAACTCCAGAGTAATGAGGAAAGGTTAAGAATAAAAGTGCTGAAGTTGCAGCTGTGAACTGAGGAATATTTTCCTTCCCTTTTCTATGACTAAAGACGTCTCATAGCTTTAAGCAATCCCCACCATGATCCCTGGGCATTTTGCAACACCCTCCATGTTATGTTTTATGATTGGTGTAGAAGCTTAGAGTGATCCCCTCAGGTTCAGTCTGAGTCCACCTGCACTAACAAGCTTCTTTTTCAGTCCTTGCTGGATGTTATGCCTTGATTGTAAATTTTGGAGGGTCTCAGAAGTCAGGCTACCTTGGTATACAGCTCTTCTGCCTCCAGTTGTTGAGTGAGGTCAGTTAGTCCATCTACTTGACACATTCAGTTTTAAATTGGTGTCTGATCATTAGGGGTAGGACTTAGCTGATTTCCATTGTTTCTCCATCACAGAACAGTTGAAGTTGGAAGGGACCACAGGATGTCACCTGGTCCAAATCCCCTGCTCAGGCAGGGCCACCTGGAGCCAGTTGCCCAGGACTGTGTCCAGATGGCTTTTGAGATCTCAGAGTGAGACTCCACAACCTCCTTGGGCAACCTATTCCAGTGCTCAGCCACCCTCACATAGAAAAGTGTTCCCTGATGTTCAGATGGAACCTCCTGTGTCTCAGTTTGTGCTGACTGCCTCTGTTCCTGTCACTGCGCACCACTGAAAAGAGATTGGCTCCATCCTCTTTGTATCCTCCCTTTACGTATTTATATACATTAATAAATCGCCCCTGAGCCTTNTCATAGGAGAGATACTCCTGTCCCTTAGTCACCTTTGTGACCCTGCTCTGGACTGCCTTTAGTATGTCCATGTGTCTCTTGTTCTGAGGAGCCCAGAACTGAACATAAGGCTCCAGAGGCAGCCTCACCAGTGCTGAGTAGAGGGGAAGGATCACGTCCTTTGACCTGCTGGCAATGCTTTACCTAATGCAGCTCAGGATAACATTTATCTTCTTTGCCACAAGGGCACGTTGCCGGCTCATGTTCAACTCGTTGCTCACATACTAAAGGAACAAGGCATTGCAGCAACAGGTCTGTTCTTTCAATGTTGATTCCTCAGAAATACCTGGGAAAAGGTTCCTTATGGAGTTAGGGAGAGAATTCCCAAAGCACAAGGACATATGAGTGTTGAACAAATAATCCTTAGCTGGCATTCACATTCTAAACCCTTAGGAAGGACAGTTGATTTAACTATACATGTCAGCATCTGAGTTATTCAGCACAGGTTCCCTTTGCAGACCTCATCAACAGAGTCACTGAAACTTATGGCCTGGGTCATCTCATGCGAAGGTAGATATTTAAATATGCTAGGTGAATCATAAATTAAGGTACATTTTTCTGTGTAAAACAGTCTAGACACTCTTGCAGATCCCTAAAATTAGGGGAAAAGAATTCTGTGATATACAGGGAAGGCTTATTTGATTTAGAAGGTGGAATAAATATTCAGGGCTTCATTAAGAGGTAGTGACTTTCTCCTAACACTAACTTTGACCAAGCTATGCCCCATCTTCATCTCTTGATTTTTCCAGGTGAAAGCTGTTCATAATGAATTATTTGCTTTTTGATTGTTTCTATTAAACCCGAGATTCTGAGGTATAAAACTGACACCACCATCCCTACTACCCCCAAATAAAACAAACCCTGCTTGAATGTAGTATGGAACCATCTGAGTTTGAGCCTTTGTATTCTTCAGTGTGAACCATCCTATTATTAGTACTGCCACTTTTCCAGGTAAGAAAATGCAACCTGCTGTCTCTTCATATTTAAGCCAGTGAGATTTTGGTTTTGATTTTTCTCCAGATAGTTTGCTCATGGAAGAATAAGAAGCAGGAGAGAGGGCAGTGGGTTTTTTTGGTTATGAATCCAGGTTTTAATAGCTTAGTGTATCATATTTTTTTAAAAAATAAACATTATTTCATATTATTTTCAACTTCGTGTGCATAATTGTCTCTTTCCTCTAAGGGCACTTATACTCCAAACCCTATATCCATTACTCCAGTAAGTGCATATATTTATTTTCAAGATGTCTTTGTCTTTTTTCATGCTCTTTGTGATGTATGAAAACCAATTCGCTTCTTTTCTTCTCGATGTTAACACATCCTTCCCATCTTCCCCTAGAAGTGTTGATAAGAAAGAGTTATGGCAGCGCTCCAGTATTTTATATATAAATTTTAACCATGAGTGAATTTGTTGCTTCTGAAAATAGGACGGCTAATAGCCGTGACTGTAGCTGAATGAAATCTCTGGCATTGATGTGCTTTCCTTGCACAGCTCAGCCTCTCAGATGTCTTCTATGGGAATGGGCATTGGAATTCTGTAGGTAGACATTGAACTTTTGCTTTCTCCTTTCCTTTGGCTTCCTCTATGCCTAACAGGAGGTCTAACAGATAACATACACCAAACATCAGTATTTTCCACAGGATAAGACTCTCAGGACTCCTCCTGGAGATTCAGAAGCACATGCTGGTAGTTCAAACAGGCTGCAGGAGTTAGTCCCCTGGGTCCCTTCTGATGGCTGGTGTAGGTATACGCCCCGAGATGAGATATCTTTTCATTGTAGCAGGACATGTTACTAAAAGCAGAACTTTTAACATTAAATCTAGACCTCTGGCAACCTTAATTTTGTGAAGAAGCTGAAAGGGTAAATGACAAGTTCTGATTTTTCCACTGAACTACTCCCATTTGCTGAACTAACAGGAACAGCAGAAATGTAGGCTCTCTGCTGCTTTCCTTCAGAGGCAAGGGGAAAATATGCACAAACGGCATTCCTTAGAATAATTAAAGCTTAGATTTGATCTGCTCTTCCCACCTCATCCGACCACCTCAGCAGGTGAAATTCTACCAGTCAGAGTTTTGATACACTCTGGAATCACTAAAATAATTTCAAAGTTGTCTTATAAACATCAAGTCTTTATGAGCCACACAAATGAGAACCAGGATTTCTGGGAATCAAGGGGAAAAACTGAAACATTCACTTCCACCTGAAATGAAATTGATTTGGAGTTGTATCTGTAGAAATAAGTGACTTCTGCATTCTTCTGCATTCATTTCGTGGACTATTTCGTTGTCATGTGAATAAGCTATGTGTGTCTAACTGTGCATTACATGGGAAATAAAAAAGTACCTTATTTTTCTACTTTGATCTATCTTTTTAGACTATACTGATATTTGTATGTCATGGCCAAATGTCGGAGTGGGAGACAGACCCGGAGTAATGACGCAGTCTCAATATGAGTATGATCATTCTCCCTTATTAGGAGTTTTAGCAGAGTATATATAGACTCACAGCAGAAGCATGCATAGTCAACAACATAGTGATTGGTCCAAACCCCTTATTCACACACAACACCCCCCAACTCGATTGGTTAAGACCCTCTGTCCACGCGCATATCACACGCTGGTTTTCCTCGCCTCCATGGTCTCGCTCCCAGACTCAGTCCAGCCTTTATGATAAGCAAGGCCCTCTTTCTTCCTCCTTATCAGCTGGTCACGGAAAGATCAAGGACGGCAGGTGCAGGCCTCTTCTCTCAGCTCAAATCCTGGGTTGCTCACCAGAATCAAATCATGACCTTTTCCCTTCAGGAATTCCTTTCAGGAGTTCCTCCACAGCCAAATCATAGCCCCATTATGCAAATATTATCCAACCATATTTAAACAAGTTCTTGAGCTTCAGATCTTAAATTTGAGAATATTTTTATACTTGCACAGATATTAATGAGAAAAAATCCAGTGGAAGTGGGAGCTCTTTTCTTCATTGAACTAAACACATAGAATTTCAAATATTCAGTTACTGCACACTAGTGAATAAAGATGAAGATGCACGACCTTAGATGTGTGTGGGGGGGTTATGCTGATATCGGTGATTTCTCAGACTTTAAAGATCTAGTGTGAGCCTATGTTTTCTTATGAAATGATTGCCCAAATGATTTTATATTTAAGTATTCCTTGTCCAAATCTTTGTTGAAGTAATTCCACTGAAGTCAAAGCCACTTCCTGCTATCGAAGTACAGCGATGCCCCATCAGTCTGGAGGCATCAAGGATGGGTTTGGAAGGTGCAGTGAGACTTCATCTTCCCATTACCTTTCCACTCTGCTGCCCATGAGCAATGACACTCTCGGAAGACGTGATCAGTGTGTGTTGTATCTTACAGGCTTGTAGGTCACAAAACCTAGACTGGCTGAATGAAATCCTCTTGTGGGACTATCAGCACTGACTAAGCCATCTGGGAGGAGAGTGCAAGCTCACTGAAAAGTAATCACTTTCCTCTTCCAAATTTCCATAGTGTCTGACGAAGGTACATTTTTAGGATCAGAGATATCTGTTTTGAGATTAAGGATTTCTTAGGAGTTTCTCAGAGGCTGCCATTCCCACCCTTTATACTGAGACATGAATCAACAACTTGTGAGTATGTACAAGGGAATTCTCTAAAAGAAAGATTTTTATTCTGGGCCCATTTAAAGATATTTGCCCTCTTTTCACTATGATGAGATCTCCATGTTCAAGGGTAAAATACCCTCTATTTCCTGACCAGATCAGGTAATCAGCTGAAAATAAAAGAGGGATTTCAGGTCAGTATTACTGCCAGGTGGGATGTAGGTAGTAACTCAGAACTCACTACATTTCACAAAAAAAAAAAATTCATTGAAAGACATTATTTTGCAAATAAGTACATTTTTGTAGAATGGAATTAAAACTGGTCTTTGTTTCTCTGTCAGATTTTTTAAATTTGTTATTTGTCCAAGTACATTTAGAAGCATAACTAATTTATGTCTTTTCTCCTGTTATTGTTACCTTGTCTGAAAGCGTATATTGCCCCTGGGAGAAAAGCAGAAAGTTTTCCTATTCTGCAGATGTGACTAGCTCCAATAAATAAACCTGCCTTTTTTGTTTGGTTTTAAAACTCACACATAGAAATGATATTCAGGATGAGCAGCTCGTAAAAGCTAAGATTAAAATAAACAGCAGCAAAGAGGAGTTTCAAGAAAACAAATGGAATTTAGAGAGTGAAACCATACTGCCAAAAACTTCAATATGGCAAAAGATAATATGAACAGCATTTAAAGGACTGTCTCTGCGAAATATCTGAAGGATAGCCAGTTAACAGCAATGCCACTGTCATTCTGCAGATTGACAAAAGTGATGATTCACCATCTGGTGACCACAAATGAATGGGAAATGAAACTTGTGTGTTCCAGAGCTAATATTTGCAATACACCAACACAGAGCTTCCTCTGGCCCCGTGCTGCTGCTAGCAGGGTGTGCATTACTTGTCCAGCACGGACTTGCATCGAATAATAAACCAGACAGCTTTGCACGGGCAAGAGGCTCGTGTCAAAACACATTTTGTGCCACCAGGGAGAAATAGGTAGTAACAAGGCAGCATGACTTTTCACCAACAGCTGCATTAGACATGATGACCTGAAGGTTTCCTTCATGCAGCACTGATACTCTGTCACTGGGTAGATTCCTAATAACTAGTGCTACTTGGAAGTAATTGACTAAAGAAAATTAGCTTCTGTTCCTGCATCATCTGACTCACAGTACCAGATCCAATTTTATTCAGCATCTATACACGTTTGCCTTTGTATTTTTAGCACATCGATTATAGAATAAGTTTAGCCAACACTGAAAGAAGGGCCTGATCCAAAAAATGCTGTAGTATTTATGTTGATTTCTGTCAGCTTTGTGTCAATATTTTCACGTGGTTGAAATAACTTCAGTACTGTTCAGTGAGGAAGGATTTGCGGGAAGAGGAAAATACCTTTTTATTACAGGATTTTTAAAAATAATAAAAGGGGGAAAAAAAAGGACATGGTTTCAAGCACAACATTCATCTTATCTTTGTCATAGAGTCACAAGTGGTCTTTTAGCTTTTCAAACTGATCTGGCCAGATTTTCGACTGGTGGCTAACATCAGAGACGATACGGAAAATTCTGTGTGACTAATGTACTGATGTCACAATATTGCAGTTGAGCGCAATGGTGTCAAAATGTCTGACAATATGAAAGCTTTACCTTATTGCAATAGAGTGTCACAAATTTTAAGTTCTTCTGATGAGCCCCTGTGATCTAGAGGCTCTGTGATCTAGGATTTTCTAACCCAAAAAAGGATCCAGACTGTAAAATCTTCGATAGCTATCATTTAGCCAATATGCCTCTTGGGAGTAGATGAGGGAAAGAAAAAGAAATATCTGTATTATCAGTTCTTGGACAAAGATGCAAGAAAACAAATATACAGACAAAAGGAGGTTTCAGTAGGTATCTAAGCTATTTTTAGCTCTTCAGTAACTGTGAATACTTGATCAACCAGGAGGTATCTAGAAAGCATTATTGATACATCCATATAGGATGAATAGCCATCTAGTAGTTGAACAGTCTCATTAACAATGTTGTAGCTATGAAGAAGCCATGACATTTCTAATGGACCAAACTAGAAAGAAAATGGTTAAAAATTGCACAGTAGTTTTAGGAGAAAACAATGGATCTGAAACCTTCTAATTCTGTTCTGGAAGGTCAAGAATCATTTAACAGTTCCAAGGGTAGAGTTATTTCTTCTTTCTGGCAACACAGTTAACGTGAAAAATTAAGTAACAGATTTTCCTCTGAAAGACAGATCTTGATGGTGAAATGATTATGGGTTGACATCGCCTCCCCTATTCAAGTCCCTAGGCGTACCCTCACGCCACAGTAATGTGACTGGCATTCCTATATAAATTGCTGAGAATAAGACTGAGAAGTGAAATGAAACGAAGAGAAACAGGTAAAGTTCATCAAAAGTACAATCTGATCTTACTCTGGAAGTATGGATGAAGCACCATTATTTTCTAAAACCTGCACAGAATTCATTACTCTTTTGTTCTGATTTGGTTTGGAGTTTTTTTTTGTTGTTTTTGTGTGTGTGTGTGTGTGTTTTTTTAATTAATATAAAAGGAAAGGCAAAGATTTTACTTGCTTGTGTTTGATTCTGTGTTGCTAGACAAGAACCAAAAGCTTGGCTATCTGCAGGGTTTTTCTGGTGGCATATTGGAGAAATACAGGGAACTCTAAAGTGGAAAATACAGGAGAATATATCATCTCTTACTGAATGAACTTTCAACAAAGTGTAAGACATGAATATAAAGTTGGATGTAGATAGAGAAACAGAGAGTAGAAGGAACCAATGATATAACATTGGTCACCAGAATGAGCAGTTTTATGAACACAGAACCCACTGACTGGTTGAGGTGTGCGGTAAAGAAAAGATGTAAAGAGAGATGTAAAGGTGACAAACAAGATAGCTTTGTTATTAATAATAGGAACCCCATCTCAGCTAAGACAGGCAGAACAAAGTTAAAAAGCCTTTGGCAGTTAAATAATAGGGTCACTGAGGGTGACCTAACTAATTTAGTTTAGTGTTAACAGCTTGTTAGTAAATTGAAGAGGATGGGTGAGCTTCACAAAAGGCATTAGAAACAAGCCTCAGGTGAAAGGAAATGGGATGATGTAGTGGAATGAAAGAGAAAGCAGTCTCTGCTGGGTTAAAGCAAGATCAACAACAAAGAAAAACTACAGTGGAAATCAGACTGTGAGAGGTCGAGAACTTGGGTAAGAGTTTCTTGTACACATAAAAGATAATATCTTCAAAGATGATCAGAGGCATTTAGAGATGAAATATCCCTATGTTGATGGAGACTCCTAGTTCAATGGATTGATGGATGAGTCTGATAGTTATATGTATTTTGTGGTTGACAAAGAAAATAGTGCAATGAATCAGTGAAAAGACTAAGAACTCTGCTGCAGCCCTTTTGGGTTTGAAACATCAGGCAAGATTCCCTTGGAAAACAGAGACCGTGGAAGGGATTTGATTAATCTGACTGCATTGACATCTAGGATACAGGTATCCAGACCGCACAGTTCAGGAACCTATCTGGTCACCCAGGGTGACCTGTGAAAGTGAGGGCATAACCATCATAAAAGGGTAGAGAGAGGGTGAACAATAATCCCCTGAAAGATATGAGAAATGCCTAGTGAAACTAGAGAAACATGGGAAAACAAAAACTCATGGACCTTGAAAGGGAAAACTTGAAGAAAAAAGTGCCTGATCAGCTCTGGAGAAGATGGCTGACAGGTGAAAATAGATGACAGAATATGCATATTTTGATTTTTTTGGTCATGGAGACATGAGAGATAATGGTGAGAATGGTGAAAGAAGTGAGCATGAAATAAAGAATAGAGGTGAGGGAGGCTAAAATGGAATTAAGGGAGAGGAACTCCAGGGGGCAGCTGCAGACAAAGAAAAGGGGAAACAGTAGTAGTTGGAAACAAAAATGGATACTATGGGTTGTTTTTTTTTAATGTAATAAAAGAGAAAATTCTTGTATTGTCGAGGAGAAAACAAGAGCACAGCTGCAGTTTAAAGTCAAACCTGGGATCATAGAATAAACGCAGAAAAAAAGCAAGGCTAGTAGGAAGTGTGTGAATGACCAATTTGGGGTTTTGGATGAAGAAAGAAGGAAGGAAAAGTTTTGATGATTTTGAAGGGTGAGGTAGAAAACTTAAAGGCATGTTTTGTAGGAAAATATGAAAACAGGGAAAAGAGGGTAGGGGTGTTGAGGCACACAGGTATAGCCTATGTGAAATCAATTATGTAGAAAAACAAAATTCTTACTCAAAATCTTCTTCTTCTTTTTTTTTTTTTTAACTTGTAATAGGTTCCTCACTTCTGTAATGATCCTAGTAATACTGGATGAAATTTTCCAGATCATGAACAACAAATTCACTGACATCAAGGAGACTTTATATTAAGCAATTGACAGCTACTGAAGACTTCTTCACCTATGAAAACACTTAACCAATCTCCTATTGTGCATGGTGCTGGAAACACACCAAGCAGCGGGAACTGTATTATCTTGAAGATTTCAGGTCAGAAATAGTATGTACACATCTCATGGGACAGTCATATAATATTTGCTCAGTGGGGAATAAAGGAAGGGGAAAAGAAGCCAAAAATTAATACTGATTTATAAAAGAAATAGTTCTTCTGCAACACCTGCCATCAGGGAGTTTCATAATCTTTTGCAGGTAATAAACCATGAGATGTAACAGTATTTCTCCAAAACAGACAAATGCAGTTCTCAAGCTGTAGGTACACAGCCACTTCAATCCAGCACAAGCTGGCTCTCTGCGTGGAGTTTTTATGCTACACTAGCACGCATGTGGTTGCACAAAGAAACAGATTAGAGATTTTATCAGCTGGAAACTAATTAACTTTTTGTGTGTGTGCTTCTTTCAGCTGAACCAGTTCCTCTTGTCTGGCTGCAGAAACACGAGTGCTGGGGAGGCGAGGAAGTTGTCATAGATAGTTTTCTCCTGTCAAGCCACTAACACATGCCAGAAAGGTGTCCAACTTTTGAGGCAATCATGGGATTTGAGCTTATTCTTAAATTTATCTAGTTACAAGGGAGCTGTAATATATGTGGAGATGGAAGACACAGGAAGGTTTGGGAGTTGGTTTTCTCTTGAATACTAAAAGAGTCCTTAAGTGCTCACCTGCTTCTTCCTTGGCTGGGGAGAAAAACCTCACTTTATTCTTGTTTTGCATCAGGTTCTTATTCAATATTTTTGCTTTTGTTTTCTTTTTCTACCCTTATTAAAGTTTGTTTCTCTCTTCAGATTTTTGCTCCTCCCCTTCTCTTTTAAACAGCAACTGCAGTTGAAAAAGACCAAATGAACAAAAAAGGTATTAAGTGAGAAACAATAAGGCTATTTGTTTTGTTCAGGCCTCAAATAAACAGATGTTGTAATGAAGAGTAAAGCAATCAATTTGTCCAGAAAGAAAAAAATAAAATCTTCACTGAATTTACACAAATAGGGTCAAATACTGGTACAAAGAATAATTCTAGAAACTGGATTGCATTTCTTTCCTTTTTTCGTTCTGAATAATTGTTATTCTAAAATTTTTTGCATTCATCATTATTATGTCCCAAACCGAAGGAACTAGTATGGGCTGTTTAGATATTTTCCCTTCAATTTCTCCAGCAGGGAGCACATAATAGCTGTTCTGTAGGTGTGGGGGCATGAGCAAGAGCGAATCAAGGTATGCTGAATTTCAAAATGACTGAATAAGGGGCTTCACTTTTGCATAAGACAGCAGAGAGTTGTTAGTTATAGGTGATTTCAAGTGGAACGGCTGAGACATGAAGAAGATTTTGTGTGGATTTCACGTTGGTTTTTCATGCATTCAAAAATGCAAAAAACCCCACCCCCTAATGGAGAACAAATAATTTTAAAATGGATAAGAGGAAAATAACTGTCTGCAGCAAAGCAAAACTATTATTTTTATTTTTTCTTCCACACGCTAAATCTTGGATGACCACAAGAAGTTGCCTTCTTTGGCCCTTCTTATCAAGCAGGAACAGCTACTGAAACCACTCTTGGCATATTTGCATAACCTGTTCTTAAAATCCTAAAATCACTTGCTGGATTACCTCACTGCAGTGTTGCAAACTGTTGGATGGCCCAGACTCTGAATCCCAAATCATGCTTTGTCAATAAATTACTGCAACACTATTGACAAAATCTTAAATGAATGTCTGGATGATCCTGCTTCTAAGCTTGTAGAGTGAAAGGCATTAAATGCTGACAAGCTGGAGAGAGTTCACAGAAGGCCAATGGCTAAACACAACACTTAGAGATGGAATGGTCTATTAGGATATATGTATCAATGTCCCTGGCAGTACAGTATTTTTTTCTTAGACACAATTTGCTATATAACTCTAAAATCTTCAATTATTAGACTCTATCCCCACATTTTGTTGCATCTGTTGTTTAGGTAAGCAGGATATTTTACCTTGTCAGTCACTCCTCTCTATACCTTGCTTGTTTTTTCCTTTTACCTATTCCTTCCTATATTTTCTACATTTTCTCAATATCATTCAGTGAAACACTTCAGATGCTTCATGGGTAATGATAAATATAGTTACATCTTTTAATCTTGGCAATGTAGTAGGACCAAAAATATATATAATTCATACTGCCTGTTCCAGAGAAAATTGTATCGTCGTTTCCATTTTTATACTTGGAAGGTTCATTCATGCTGTCACGCTTGGAGAACATTTAGATAGAGGTGTAGACACAGTAATAATCCAGGAGTGTTTTAAGGATGTTGGTGACAAGGACATAAATGAATTAGTGTCATCATTATCTTTGGATTCTTTATAATCAGGTTTAAGAACCTGCTAAGAAGATCTCAAAACACTAGGTCCCACACATACACAAAATAGGAATCAGTTCATGTCCTGAAGAGCTTCTGTGGTATTGTTAATGGATTTACCGTATTGACTGTTAGATCTAATCATCTGAAGTGATGCTGTTTACTTGTTGTTATGGTTTGAGAGACCCATAACTATTTATTGTCATTTAGACAATCATTCTATCACCCGATGACCCCCTCCCCGCTCGGGAAAGGAAATGGGGGGGGAAAAACAAGGAAATCTGGGAGTTGAAGTATAAATATATTTAATAGAGTAGGATTAGTTAATTAACATTAATAGCACTAAAGAACCAATATTGATCCAGATACCCATACAGAGTATGCAAAGATTATACTCAGCCCATTCTATCCATAGGAAGCTGTGCACTCCCAGCAGTGGACAGCCAACGTGGGACACTGCGAGCGCTGCAGCTTTGAGAGGAAGGGAAGGGCTCAGGAGTCCATCACCAGGGCACAAAGTTCTCAGGATCACAGCTATCAAGGGAGAGAGAGAACTTTGCAGCAAACTTTCTAATTTATAGTGGATGTGACGTTGATGATATGAAATAACCCTGTTGGCCAATCTGGGTCAAGTGCCCGGGTCCCGCTCCTCTTCATCCCTGAAGCTGGCAAGCTTGAAAACACTGAGACCAGACACCATAGCTGGCTAGAAAGAAAATGTTTTCACAAATTCAGACACTAGAGTCTTCTACAAGTGCAGTCTTCCCAAGTATTAGAAGATAAATTAGTCCTGTATCACCCAAACCAGGACACTTGTATTTCCCAGGAGCTCAAGAAAGGTTCTGAATTCACAGGTTTAAGCCCTGGAAAGCTTAATACTCTTTAGGGTCCACTTAGTTCAGCTGATTAAATCTCCTTTGAATAAACACCTAAGGCACAGAGAGGCACCTGTGTTCAGGTTCATTAATCTGCAGTCTTAAATTTAGGTATCTTGATGATAAAGGGGATTCCTACCCTGCATTATCAGTTGCTTCTCTGCTTGAAAAGGTATTTTAAGACTTTAAGCTGAATTACAGAGGCAGTGTCTTCCTGTTTTGGTTTTTTTTTTTGGTTGGTTTGTTGTGTGTTTTTTTTTTTGTTTGTTTTAGTTTGGTTTGGTTTGGGTTTTGTGGTTTGTTTTGTTGTTTTGTTTTGGTTTTTTTTTTGCACACTGCTATTAAGTTCCCAGCCATGAACACAAAAGGTGCACTGTTCTAAGAAAATATTCAAAATTTGCAGCCAACCTTGAGGAACTAGAAATACTTCCTAGAAATACTCCAATTATAAAGGTTTCTTGGAAGTTAGAGACTACAGCTGCTTGCTGGAAGTTCACTTGTGCCTGAATACACTAACAAATTCCCTTGTCCTTCTCTTTTCTAGATGGGAACTGGGCTGACTGACAGCTCTTGAGTGTTGCTGCTGTAAACTATAAAGGTGATTGCAGTACATCAAGCACAATCAAAATGTAGAATCTCACATTAATGTGCGTTCTTGGTGAAACTGCAATCCCTTAGTTCAGCACTACTTTATACTTTCAGAAATCATTTTTACCTTTTCCAATCAGTACTGGGGTATTTTGCTCCAACTTTTCATTCAACTGTCACAGATTTTCATACGTACAAAAGGTTAAATTCACAGGACAATTAGGTCCTTTTTTTCCCCCTCATTTTAATTTTGGGCCAAATTATGCCCCTGTGAAATAAATCTTGAAAAAGTCTACATGAGAGGTTAAAACTTTTCTCCATATTCAGCCTTCCAAATTTCCTTACAGTAGCAAGTGTGAAAGATTTGCAAATGTATGGAGGACTCATCTTCTTTTGCACCTTTTCTCAAGAGGAAATTTCAGAGGGTGGCAGGAAGAAATAATAGACTGACTTGGTTGAGTTGGTGGGAAAAGGAGAAACAACACAACTGGTGCTTCATAGTGTTTGGTCAGATAGGTGGCCTTGTGGTAGGTTTTACCCAGGCAAAAGGTGGACCAGTTTGTTTTCTATGGACCTCACCTTGTTTTCAGCGGAAGCTCCAAACATTCAGCTCCTCACAGTATTCCTTCATATATGCTGTTGATATATATTTACTGGTGAAACAGATTCATGCTGGTACTTCTAGTGAGTTACCTAGAAATGATTTGTCACTTAGTAGAAAGATAAAGTGTCTAATGTTATGAGATACACCATGCTGACAGAATGGGGGGGACTTTTTGACCCAATATGCATTGCCTAAAAGTCTTAACATTTTGACGGACAACTTACTTTTTAATTCATTCAACTAGGAAGAGTTTACTGAAAGTATAACTGGACAGATAATCATATATAGCTGTTTACTTCTAGAGTAGGAGATTAAAACAGACCCACAATTGTACAAATGAGTGTCAATGGGTCTCCTGTTCTGCAGGAAATGTCTTGCTCCGCAGGAGGATTTTTACTGAATAAGGTTAAGTTCCCTCCAGAAACAGTGTCTTACAGCTTACAGTGGATGTTACAGTTTCAGGAGTGTACCTCATCACTACAAATCTCAGGATCCATTTCCAAAATTATTTCAACTGATTGGAGTTATGTAATGACACCGCTTATATTTATGGTTTATGTCATCTTATAAATTTCCTGAGCTCTTTAGGGTGCTCAAAGAGTAAGTAGGCAATTTTCTGCAAGTATATTTTAAGTCTTATATTACCCCATTCTTATCACGTTCAAAGCTGCTTCCATAGCAACACCTAAAAATATTATTCATTTCTAAAATTAAGGAAGTCTCTTAGTCTCTTAACACATGTAATTCTTCTTTTGTGACAAACAATGTAGTCACCTCTGTTATAAGAGCTAAATGTTGGAAACGTTGTCATCAATTTTGAAGAGATTTAAGTAACTTCCCAGATAGTTTCACTGACAAAACCATCCTTGAGCAGTGACAAGAATCTTTTAAATCTGGCAAAATACACACCCCCCCAGTAACATGGGAAACCCTGTAAGTAATTACAAAGATGAGTTCATCTAAATTAAGAGATGAATGCTCTTCCTATTGAAGTCGGTGGTAGGTCTCCACACCCAAAACCAAATGGAGTGGGAAGAAGAGGTGGGGCGTGAAATGCATGCAAATAACAGTCCAGCTGTTTGCAGTGGAAGGTAGTATGGACCAGACCAATGGGATTAAAAGTTTTAACTGTTTTATGAAGACCACAGATGACTAGAAGACTCGCGTGTTGGAAACAAAGAGAAGCATAGTCCATGCAAGTATCAGCTCAGGGATTTCGGTCAACATTCTCCATTCCAGAAATTAACTACATTGTTCTCTCTTCAGCATGTATATTTTGGAGTTGAGATGCAGTCCTACAACAGGTAACTGGGAGAAGACCATTGTACTTTCAGTTTTGCTCTCACTTCAAAGCTTCAGCCCCCTTGGAGTGGGGAGGCTGGACCAGGTGACCTCCAGAGGGACCTTTCGACCTAAACCATTCCTTTATTATAACTTTATTACTTCTTGAAAGCCCAGAGATTAATGGAATTGTTGTGGAAATAAGTGTCACAGTTTGGAGGTTTTCAGGAAGGAGCTCATGAAATGTAATCGAGTAGTGTCCTGCATTGTTCAAGGCTGATGGATCCTCCAATGGCTTTGGAAAGGGAAAAAGTATGGGCATGCTTTGGGGAATAAAACCATAGCTCAAAGGGACCAGTCTGAAAGCATGCAAGTTAACTGAAAACAATTGTGTGATAAATGTTCTCCAGTTTTGCTATCCTCAATCCAGAGATATCCAACTCACCATTTACTGAAGACACACTACAGCTGTTCTTGCAAACCTCTGTAGAGTTATCTGCAGGTTTGTTCTTTCCTTCTCACAAACAATTTTGGTTTAATGGTCTTGATGTCAGAGTGTCGTGGTTTAAACCGAATTGGCTACTGGGGACGTGGAGGACCCCAGATGGGACTGACAGATGCTCCCCTCTACCCCTTTTCAAAGAGAGGGGCAGAGGAGGGAGAAAGAGACAGGAGTTTAGAAGTAACTAAACTACTTTAATGAAATATTAATAATAAAAAGGAAATAATGAAATACATACAAAACTGTATCAGGCTCCCAGGATGACAATCACGACACTGGCTGGCACTGGGGAAGACCCAGACAGGACTCAGTGATGGACGGGAACTTGATACTGGATCTGGATTTAGGATTGGGATCAAAGGTAAACAAACAGACAGAGTCCTCTTCAGATGTCAGCCATTGAAGAAAGAAGGCTGACCCTGTGATCCCTCAGCTTTTATACTGAGCATGATGCAGATGGGATGGAATACCCTACTGATCAGTTTTGGGTCACCTGTCCTGTCCGCTCCTCCCTGCAGGGAGAACCCCACTGCGCTTTTCCGCTTCCGACCCTCCAACGGGGCAAGTAACAAAGTTGGTTGGCCTTGGGGGTTATAGTGATAAGTATAAGCAAGAGCCTCTCCGCATACCGTGTCTGGGCATCGGCTATAAACATAGGTCTTATCACTCTGAGAGGGCGAACATTGTCTGCACAATCTGCTGTTAATTTCAGTAGTTAGAAGAGGCCCAGCTAAGAAGCAAAGTTACTGAACAAAATTGGTCCTGTTTTACCTCAAACCAGGACATTCCACCCCTTATTCCATACCATTTGCATTTTGCTCAGATTACTATTACTTTTTTCTATCAAATCTACACACACACAGATATCATATATGGATACATGCAGGTCACTCATCTACAATTTGTCTTCACATACAAAAGTTCGTTATGTCCATTTAGTTCATGACTGCAGGATGTCATCTCAGGGCAGGAAAGATGGTATGAAATTCATTGTGGTTTGTCCCCATGGGCAGTATGTTCATCTTGAAGAGCTTGCTGGATACCACTTGATGAAGCTAGCTCAGGTTTCATCACAACTGTGTTATCCTGAAAAACATTTATTGAACACTGTTAGTAATATGTAGCAATCAACATCACACAGGTCAGGATTAAGTATTCTCACCAAGGGTTAGATTCCCTTGAGGTACACATTGAACTTCTCCATTCTTCAACATCACCCGCCAAGTACATCCAGGTCCTTGAGCAAAACCAGTCCCACGAATGGGTTTGCTTTTGCCTGATGCAGGAAAAACCCAAAGGCAGGTGGTGATGGATCAGGTGATCTCTTAAGTTTCCTAACTCTCTTAGGTAGAGAATTAGTTAAAGGGAACTAAGGACATTAATGACAACCAAATGTTTTACAGCTGCCTTCTCTCCTGACTGTTAGGACAGTTCACTCATGTAAAAGGACAAGCTGTTAGAATGAATATAATAACATAGTATAAGGTCAGGAAATGCTTCCTGAAAGCAAGAACTGTTATGCTACTGAACGGTCTTTAACAGGAAATTTATGAGTCTCTCAGATTTGTGAAACTGAAGCCTGCTAACCTTGGAAAATTGCTCTTAGAACTTGTGGTGTCAACACAATGGCCTGGTAATATGTTCTGTAGAGATATGTACTTTATGTTGTGCCAGAGTAATAGGAATGCTTTTTCTGAACATGAGATGCTGCTGTATTGTGGCCCTTAATGACCAGGATATGAGAGGACTTTGGAATAAAGTGGATTTAGGACAGAAACAGTGTGTTTGATGACTCACTCTCTTCAAGAAAAAGAATGATGTTTTCAAGGCAACTCAGACTGGAAGCACAGACTGATCCATTTTCTATTAGGACCTTTTAAAAGGTACAAAATTTCAAGTTGTCATTGAAACTGAGCAATGTGAGACGTTTGGTCTCCCATGGCAGTGCATGTTGAAATGTAGCACGCTCAGATTCCCTGCAATTCCCTCTGAATCGATCGCTATAGTACTACTAAATTCCTCTTAAGAGTTCTCTCTACCTTTTTACATCTATTATAATACCCTATCTCTCCTGTCCCTCATCTCTAGAGTAATACCCTTCCTTGTTTTCTGTCTTCCCAAGCTCCCTCACTCGCATCATTGTGCTGCTGATTCTCAAGCACCACCTACTGACCTTTTTGAGCAGAAGGGCAAGAGATGACAGTGTTGGTTGGCCAGCTGGCCAGGGACCCATAGAGATTGTCTCAGCTCTTCATCACTGACATGAAATGACACTGGGGCTATCTGCAATTCCTGCGCTGCGTGTCAAGCTGAACTTTTTTGTGTCAGCATGTAATGTCTGAGATTCTGATACTTTGCTGAATTTGTCTGAAATTGGCCACTATTAGGTGAGAATGGATTAAAATCTACACAGACAAACAACATGATTGCATATCCCATATTTCTTCATAAAACTAAGCCATCTCCTGGCCACACACAAATAGGCACACACGGATTTCTTTTTCAGTAAGATTTCTCCATCACACAGCTGTCTGGTAATATGTAGGTTAATGGTAAATTGTGATTACTTTTTCAAGCTGGTTTTAAAAATGTTTATATTCTTCTTCTGGGCTAAAATATCCCAATAATTTTGTAATCTTATTCTCTCTACTCGTTTCTCCCAGTGCCATCTCCAACTTCCCTTTATTTCACCCTTCTGTTGTGTCTTAAAAGGTCTGTATGGTAAGGGCAGTTATTCATCTGTCACAGCAGATCCCCAAAGTCAAAGATGCCTCAGGCTGATACCTCAGTATTACAACAAGAACCTGAGTATAATTTCTAAGAGCACAAGACTTCTTTAAGAAGTCTTCTCTGAGAATTTGTCAGCGATGCTTCATGAAGCAATTCACGTAGAGGAGGTGTGGCAGTTGTTATCTTTTTAATTTTCTTTCATTTTTTTTGTGGTTTTTTTTTTTTTTTTTTTCCTTAAAAATAACCCAAGTAAACCTACCCTGGCACCTCTGAGGGTAAGGCAGTTTTACTTGAAAGCACAGAGCATAGTGTTACTGTGCTTAACAGGCACTCTCTTGTTATATCCCTTACATTGATCATGAGCCAGGCTAGGAAGCAGGGAGTAAACATTTCCACCATGCCTGGAGACACGATGTTCAGAAAGCTTTGTTTGGCATGTTTTTATAGATTTGTGGAACAGTCAGTCCTACTGCAGTGCTGTTGTCAGTTATTGATATTACCGTTTAATACACTTCACTAATGAGTGGAACTGCAACCTTAATCACCACTAGACAAACAAGCGACTGAAAAAAGAGAGGAAAACTAGCTGACTGGAATGTGAATTCTCTTAATTCATCCTTTGGGGTAACTGAAATTCAAAGGTCTGTAATAGTGTGTGAATAAAATATTAGAAAGTTGAGCAGATTAATCAATGTTAGGTAGATAGAATAGAAGGGAAATACATACATACTATATGTAGAAGGTTTGTGCAGATTTTTAAATACTGGATTTGATAGATGAACCATTAGCAGGGCTGCATGGAAAGAAAGGAGCATTACTGGTTTATAAGGCTGAGAATTTAAACACATGCGCCTACTTTTGCATTTGCAAGGTATTTTCTGTGCATTGGTGCACTCACGTAAAGGGATGTTCAGCTGTGTGTGGCTTCATTTCATCACAGGCTGAGGCGGTGCTCATTTGTAAGATGGATTACTCTGTTGTGTGTTAACAACACTGCAGTAGTGAATGAGGCTTGCCAGACATTTTCAGCTGGAACCACTCTTGATAAGGACTGCTTTCTGTGGAAAATTGAGATTTTTTTTTAATCAACTAACCAAGTAGCTGTCAATCAAAGTAATTTATCTAAATGTTCTTGATTGGTTCTGGATGTTATATTACAACTTTACTCATATCTCCATTCTCTTTATAGAAATTTTTTTGTGTGACGAACTGCATACATCAAGGTATAAATCACAAGAAGAGATTCCTATGAGTCATATTCTCCCCTATCATGAGTGAGAAAGCAAATATTGGCCAATGAAGATTTATGATTCTTTAAGTTCCAGGTTCAGTAGCAACGCCTCTGTGTTTTAAATCACATAGACCCAAAAAAGATGTCAGTGCATATTTTGTGGGAGTTAGAGTGCAGTGGGTGAGTTGTTTGACCAATTGGACAGGACTTTGTACCCATTTTCTTCACACAGTGAAGACTGAATCAGAGTCTATTCAGAGAAACTCAGAGAAATGAAAGCTCAGGGAGTCAAGTCCAGACATTCTTAATATCTTAAACATGGCCACATAGTTCAGCGTATTAAAGTGAAATTCGGGCTAGCTCATGACAGAAGGGATGGTCCTTGGCAGGGTGGCTGATAACACCAAAATGATCTGAGGACCAGTTCCAATTTCTTCCACAGACTTCCTCTATAACCTTGAGAATGGGAACTGGCATAGGAGGAATGACTGACTTTTGGAAGACCCTTGTCTTAGGTCCTAAAGTCCCTTTGATGCTTCTGGGTAAGGGTCACAACCACCATACTACAGGCTTTTCTCAGGTGGATCTTTTCTTTTTGGCTTTCAATGAAAAACTTTTGCAAAAATCTTGGTTTTACTCAGATGCAGAATGGAAATTTTTTCATAATCATGAAATGTTTCCCAGGATGTTGACTGTGATTATTTTCCATCCCATAGTCAAGGCTCCTTGGTGATATATGCACTTATAAAAGAAAAGGTGACCAGCTGGATAAACAAAACTAATTCTGAAGGAATTGCACCAGTTTTACATGAGAAAAATTTTAAATAGGATTTGTTGTCTGTAAACTTCCGAACTCTTTAAAAATAACCATAAACATTTTATTTACTTGATAAATAGTTCACCATAACCGTGTTGTTCTTAGCTAGTTGCCCCCCAGATTAAGGATTATTCATCCAGGAGGGATCACAATGCTTGGAAATACAGTGGAAAGCTTGTTGGTCAGTTATATTTACTTCAAATCATCAGGCTGGCATTTTGAGCTGCCAGCTCAACAGAAATGGAGGATTAGAATGACAAATGGGCTCACATCTGGGAAGGGTGGAAAGCACTCAAATGCTTACTTCTGGAGACAGACTTTACTTCTGCTCCGGTAAACTGTCAATGATCCACTGTAAATGTATCTACCTTTCATTTGGGGTAGATAGATGGATCTGCATTTGAAAATTTATTTGGAAATGAAACCAAGAGAGAAGGTGCTACAGTGTAGATACATAAAACATTGTTTGCTATTCATACTACAAACCTACTACTTATTCCTTTCCATCAGAAAGAGATGACAATTGCATAAGAATCCTGACCAATACATCCAAAAGACACTATAGGCACTGCAGTTCTTGGCTGTAGAATTTGAACTTGCTTGTAAAGACCTGATTTTGAAAGGTGAATGCTTTCAAACACATGAAAGCATCTTCAGATATGTATGGTGGGTTTCCAAAATCAGTGTCTGTTTTCTAAAACCCTGTCCGAATAGAAGATGATGGGACTCAAAAAGCACCTCAAGGTACAGCTTCATATAATCTCTCATTTCTTTCGCTCATGTGTTTAAGCCTAATCACATTTAAATACTTTATGGAAGCATTATTAATAGATCATTGTTCAAATATGACAATGTGCAAGTGTTTGTGAGTCAGCTTTACTTGGCATGTTTAACATGTCACTACAATTATTCCATAAAACCTGGCAGTAATTTTGCTGCACAGCATTTCCCAAATCATCAGTGTCTGAAACTTAAAACATTCTGGTGCTCTACAGTCACAATTATTTTAAAGCAGTGCATTGTGAAATATCATTTATATTTAGCAATATTTCAATGGGGGTGTGTGTAAAAACTAAAACTAAAAAAAAAAAAAAAGCAAAAGCAGTTCCTTCAGGCAAATCAGCTTTTCTTTAAAACAAAAAAGGCAGCTACAAATTCAGGAAATCAGCAGCAATTGTATTTGTTGTCACAGTTGAACTGATATTATTTTTGACATTTTGGTGCATTTTCATTTGTCAGGAAATTTCCATACTGTGGGATAGTGATAGGCTAATAGAAAGAATCTGTTTCACTCCAAATAAGAGAAATGGATTACCCCCTCTTTTGGTTCAGAAGGTCTACAGGGTAATGGTCAAAAAAGATGAAGCTAAAAAATCACTTCTGGAAACATTCACTTATACTATACAGCAAAAACCCTGCCTATCCTTGTAAATCTGTTGCAAGTTAACTAGTGTTGCTGTGGTATACAGTAGCTTCTGTCCATAAACTACATTGCTACCAACCACAGTTTTTCCTGTACATTGTTGGAACCAATTTTCAGATAGCTTCATCCAGACATGGAATGTGTCAGAATGAAACAGATCATCTGTGAGGACAACGCTATAATTAAAAATGAATTGAGCATCCTTCTATTCTTCTCACTCCTAAACCACATATTTTTGATACCTTTTTAATTCTATGAATATACCTGTTAGTCTTCTGTGGCTTCAGATTTACCTGTATTAAACATAACAGAATCACACGATAGTTGAGGTTGGAAAGGATCTCTGGAGGTCTCTAATCCATTCATGCCAATCAAAGCAGAATCTATTAGGTCAGGTTGCCCAGAGCTTTCTTATATAGTTTTGCATATCTCTGAGGATGGAAACTCCGCCATCTCCCTGGGCACCCTGTTCCAGCAGTTGATAACCCTCACAGTAAGGAAGGTTGTTTTTTTTTTTTTACGCTGAAGCTGAATTTTCTGTAATTCAATTTGTGCCCATCGCCTCACACCCTGATATATCTCCTGCCCAGTTTTGTTCCAATGCTCAGTAGGAGCTGTTCTTTACAGTTCTGTTTCACAATGTGTTGTTCATGGTCACGTCATACTTCTGTCACATCATAGCTCAGCAGTAAGGTGTTGTGCTTCAGTGGTGTCTTATATGGCATTCCTGGACTGGCCACTGAGGACAAGTGTCACAGGATAAGTAATTTTTTTAAGAAAGATTTTAAAATACCAATAGGAATTATATCCTGGAAAAGCCAGCCAAGTAAATGTATTTCTACAATAGCTACAGTAACGTTATAAATTTCTGTTGATTCATAAGGGTTAAAGCTCCCCCAAACCTCCACTTCTAAGCCAAATACAGCATTGAGCTTGACAGCTTTCTCAGCCCTACTGTCCTAACTTGCAGTTCATTTGCCTTCCTGCCCAAGGCACCCTTGCCTGCAGGCAGAATTGCAGCAGATCTTTCCTCTTCCTCCACTGCCTTTCTGAAGGGAGAATTTTTCAGCCATGCCCGAGGGTAGCACTGCATTTACCAGCCTGTGTTCACTACGTGCTTACTAGTGAGTCTCTGATGCTGCCACCCGCAGTCCTGCTCACAGTAACTAAATCTTCGCTTCAAAGAAAAAGAAGGCATCTTGTTTGCAAGTTCACCAAAATCTGGGAGCAATTTATGCTCATGCACTCAGGGAAGTAACATGTTATCCCTATTTGCATGGAGTTGACAGTTTACCATTCTTTTTCCATTCTTTTGTTGTTTTTTTCCCCCCACACAAAACAGCTGAGAAAGATCACAACAACCACAGACCGGAGTGTTTATATTGACCAGTTGGCCAACCCTTATTACAGGAAAAGAGATGAAACGATAACACTTGCAAAGCCAAACTTTTCCATGTTCCTGGAAAAGGAAACAATTATTTAAGAAAAGAAACAAGGACCTTGAAGCGTGAGAAAAAAGAAGAGGACAAGAAAAATGGCTGAGGCCTTGGAGACAAAGCTCCTGGGGATGAGAGACAGGAAGGAGGTAAATGTCTGGGCAAAGACAGGAAGGAGGTAAATGTCTGAGCAAAGACAGTGTCAAGGGGCTGCTGCAGTACCTGAGCACTGAAAAGGTCCTGTGAGTAAGTATATCCCCTTTCTTTTCAAAAACACTTGGATTCCTGCTGCCCATTTTCTAACCCTGCTGGGCAGATTCCTTCTTGGACTGTGGTCTATCTTGGGCAAATAAAAGCAATTCAGATGAAAGGATTATTTGGTTAAAATTACTGCTTGTCTGACATTCTGAGATACAGCCTTCACCACAACAACTACATTGAAAATTTCCCTCTCTCAACAAAACATGGAACTTTTTTCCATTCCTTTGCTTTTTCATGTTGTCTTGGAGAAGGGGTGGGCTCACAATTCTCTTAAATTTAACCCATTATTAAGGTCATTGAAATGCTTGTAGGTTCACCATTTTCTAAATTAAACCATTGTAGTGTATTCCTACCCTGTTGTAAAATCCAAATCTAAACATGAGTTATTTATACTCATGATTATAACACTTTATATTTATACAGGCTGAGAGAGTTGGGTTTTTTCAGCCTGGAGAAAAGAAGGCTCTGGGAAGACCTTAAACCAGCCTTCCAGTGCCTAAAGGGGGCCTACAGGAAAGATGGGGAAGGACTTTTTATCAGGAAGTATAGAGACAGGATGAGGGGTAAAGGTTTTGAACTGAAAAAAGGCAGATTTAGATTAGATATTAGGAAGAAATTCTTTACTGTGAGGGTGGTGAGGCACTGGAACAGGTTGCCCAGGGAAGCTGTGGCTGCCTTATCCCTGGAGATGTTCAAGACCAGGCTGAATGGGGCTTTGCACAACCTGGTCTGGTGGGAGGGGGTTGGAACTAGATGATCTTTAAGGTCCTTTCCAACCCAAACCATTCCATGGTTCTATAAATCATTGCTTAAACTGCACAGAGCAATTCTTGCAAAGAATGCTGAAAGGAAATTATTGAGTCACTATCACATGTATTTCATGTTAAGTTCAGTAGTCACAATCCAGGTTTTGCACATGTTCAGTTACCCTGTTCACAAACGGTGTCTACTTCACTACAGGAGCATAGCACGTTCCTGGGTAGTTGCAGGGGCCATTTTTATAGCTTCTCAAAATATTCAACAAGTCTGCCCACATCCACCTCCTTTTCATCTGTAAGACCTTCTCCTTTTCCCCTCAAGACGATCATGTAAAATAACAGCAATGGGAGCAACTATTTCTCAGCAGTCTCCACCCTTGACATCGAAGTCCTCAGTCTACTCATCAGCATTCTGCAGTCTTATGTTGCTGTCGTTTGGCAACTCAGGGGACAGCCAAGCAGTTAATGTCATCTCTCCCAGAGCAGTACTGACTAAATGTAGACATTTACATTTACCCAGTCAGCCTACACTCTACTTATAGTCGATGCACATCAAGTCCACAGAGTCAATATTCAGGGCATGATTAATTTTCTTCAAAAGTAAACCTGTTGTAACAGCTGTGTATCAGAGAAAAATAATGTGCTTACCTGAAAAGCTGAGCAGGTACTTGGAAACACGACACTGACCCATGGCTGTGAAGGGACCTTACCTCTAATGCAACAGCATGGTCAGCGCACACTCTTCAAGTTGCGAGCGTTATGGTTGACTTAATGTGAGTAAAAGGAACACAAACATTTAGAGTGCAGGCCTCTCCAGGAATCTTAGTTTTTCTACTTAATTGTTCTCTGTCATAGGATTTCCTTCACTGGCTGAGAGCAGGGTAGGGCAGATGTAAAACATTTCCCTTATGAAACAGCTGCTTTACATTTTCAGGGAATTTAAACCTGCTGGTAGGCTGATAGCTGCCAAGATGCGTCTGTAGGTTGTTGTTATTTCATCAGCTTGCTGGAAAGAAATCAGATGCAACATATTGATGTGCTAAATGTCCTGGTTCAAACAGGTCCAGCTGCAATCTTTCTAGTCACTGCTGTATATTTCTCTGTTTCACACAGGAAACAATTCAAGAATGGAAACTTTTGGACTCTAACGCTGGTTCCTACAGATAGTCCCTCTATGCTTAAGGTAATCTGATGGCCATTTGCTTTTTCTTACTTGAGGAACAAAGAAGAGTCTGTGGAAGTCTGCTGTTGACTTACTAAAAAATGTCTAAAAAACCTAACCACAGATAAACAACATTTTCAAGAATTAATATTCTTTTCTGTTAGAGATGTATTTACAATATAGTAATTGAAGTCTGTGCCATTGATCAGCTGGTATAAATTTATCATGAAAAAACGAGTATGTTTCTCTAAGATCAAAAAATGGACTGAGACCCAATGTTCATTTAACGAACTTCAGCCGAAGCCAGCGGCCTGAAACCAGCAGCTGACTTGGCAGCCAAGCTGACCCATCAGCTCTCACAACTTTTGTTCTTTATTTGTCCATTTGTTTATAAGTATAAAAGGGTGGTGAAGCTTGTGGGAAAGGTCTTGTTTTGGTTTGGGGTTGGTTTATTTTTTTGGTGATACCAACTGATATAAAAAACAGGTATGCTTTCAGAATTAATTCTTTATTTTGATTTCTCCTGAAGCCCTTTGGAGGTGTGAGCATTCAGAATCTATGAGAAGAAGGTTTTTCCTCAACTGTAAATCACAGAAAATTATTCTTACCTGCTTCAGATGACAAAGACAAATTAAGTAGCTAATTGCTAGTTTATAGTTAAAGCACTGGACTGGAGTTTGTAGTTTAGAGCCACGTAGTCTTGGAGTGTATATGACACCAATAGAGAGGAGCACATTGAAGCACTCATTTAATGTTACAACATCTGCTTTCATTTTAGTAGCTTGTGGGGGATGTGACCAGCTTGGTCCACATCACATTCTCTTTGCATGACTTAGGGCTGCCAAAGAGGATCTGTGGTTCCATTTGACCCATCTTGGGTTTCTTCCTTTCTCTTTCAGACAAGTGAGGAGAAGATGCAGAAGAGAACAGCAACTGGGCCACTGTGTTTGTACACAGAGGTGACATGCATGGAAGGTGCTTACATGAGTTGTCTCCCCACACACCTACATGCATTCTGAAAAACTATAATATCAGCAACACTGTGACCTGAACTTCTGCCCTGGAGATTTTTTTAGTCGTGGTCTAAATCACTGCAGTTGTTCTGCATATTTGTTTGTTTCTTGCTTGTTTATTTTCTGGCTCATGGGGACATTTTATAAGCAGTGGCATTTCCCAGTGTTTGGTTCTGAATCTTAGATTTCAAAATTAGAAATTTTCTAAAGAATTTACAAGTGCAGGAATAGGAAAGCCTAATAAATGGAAATGGAAAACCAAACTAAACCAAACAAAAAAACCCCACAGTAGTAATATCAGAAAATATTAGACTTACTGATCCCACACCTCAGCAGGAGTGAATCTGGCAAATGTCATTGAATGCAGGTGAAATCTTTGGGGTTCTTTATACCACCTGTGAGTCTCACCCACAGACTCTACCAGCAAATTTTAGTCTCTTTAGATTTAAAATAACCTCCACTTTTCTGAACAGTATCAAAAATTAGATCATATATTTTCATAGAAGTTACTCTGGGTTTGACATTATTAGCAAAAAAAACCCAAAACATCTATGCCAAGTAATTCTGAGGATATGAGTAAGTATATGTGTCAAGATAGATTTAAAAATAAAAAGTGATTATACTAGATAAATATTCCAAGATGTAACTGTGCAGGGACAAAAGGAAAGACTAAATCTATTTTTATTATTAATCATGCACCAGTAATGGTAGTAACAATTACTATTTTTATGTATAATCTATTAAATCTGCCAGCTACCTGATCTTAACTTTTGGGAAAACTATAAACCTGATTTTGAGGTGACACAGAAACACTATGACTGACTGACCAGTACAGGAATACTGACTTTTGTATTTATGACCCATTTGAAATCCATCTTTCAGACATCCAGAGTGAGGTTCAGTTGCCAAATAATGTGCCTAATGCCATAGCCCACACATCTGTACTGAGCTTGCAGGTGTGATGCAGGAGCTACAGCAGACCTGCTCCTTGCTGATGAGACAACTGGAAGTCCAGGTGAGATTGCCTGGGGCATTTCTTATGGTACTGTCACGTCTGTTTAGATAATGGAGTTCCCACTCATGCTTGTGTTTTAAGTAATCCTGGAGGTGGAGAATTTCACTGTCTCACTGCAATCTCCTCCTCTGGCTATTTAGCCCTTAAAAATATTGCTTCTGTTAAGGTTGATAGGGATAATAATAAATGATGAACTGTGACTAAGGGCAGTCTTAAATATTATGTATACAGCAGAGAAGGGAGAAAGAAAATTATGTGTCAATGTCTTGGGACTGGTATTTTCTTGTTTAAGCTGGACTCTAATATGATCTTGCTAGATAAATAATATACACTGAACTCCCAAATACCAAGGTTAGCTGTTTGCTGTCTCATTATTAGATAATGGGGGCAAGAAGGGTCATGACTTGGTATTACAACAAAGACATCAATAGCAAACCTGACACTCTGACAGCATGGATAATGTAGTTAGAGGGGAGAAGTATTTACCAGTGCAGGAAACAAAGCTGTGAATCATGTTTCAGTCTATTCTCTATTCTCTTTTGGTCACTTGCTGTGAGCAAAGCAAATATTTATGTAAAAAGGGAAGCACTGAGAATATGGAGTACAACAGCAGCTCCAGAGCCAGTGAGGACCTGGCAAGAGCTAGGATTACTGTTGCTCTGTGTGCTAGGTCTCTCTCCAAACTGTATCTGCTAAATGTTATTTTTAAGTGCTATGCCTTGTCAAATAGAAATGCATTTAATGGCAGCTCACATCCTTTTTTCCTCTCTTTCCTTTTCCCTCTCCCAAACCCTCCCCCCCGCCAATCTCTAAAAACAACTATGTTTGGGATCAATTATCTTAAACCATTAAATCATCAGCAGTACTCACAGCTGTAAAAACATCTGCATTATAGGCTCTGCTTCTTCCTAAGAGACAGAGATGTAATTGATTCTCTCATTCTGGCATGATTGTACAGCTTCTGGTTTGTGTTATGTTGGGGAAGTGGGAGGGGGAGGTAGGAGAGAGGCTTCTTGCCTTGCTCTAATCTGATTCATGTTCATCTAGTCATGAAACACATGCCTAGACTGAGAAACAGAGCACAGACCATACTGCAGGACGCAGCTTCACCTCTTTTACATCCCGCAGCCCTTGTCTTCTCTCTTAATATTGCAGGGATAAATAATTTCACATGCAGTAAACCAGGCATTCATGTGCTCCAAGAAAAGGAAGGATTTGTGTTAGAGAAGCTGCTGCGTAGCTGCCATGGAAGAATTGCTCTGTAAAACCTTTTCTTTCTCTCTCCCTGCCAGTAGTTGCCTTAGTGACAAAACTAATCGCCACTGGTGCCCCTGCTCCAGTGCATAGGAGAAAAACAAAGCCATTTATATTGTCATTCTAGCAATCTTCTGCAGGACTACCTTCAAGATCAAATGTGCTGATTAAAAAGATATGTTACAGGCATTACAGTAATACAATGAAAAGGCAGACTGAGGTACATGATTCTCCTCACTTGGCTATGCCTTTTGAACAGCCTCTTGAAGTCAGTGGGTAAATCTGTTACGAGACCACACAGGTGGAACATTAAGAACGTCTTCTCTCTTTCACAGCAAAAGCAGAAAGTCTGCTAGGTTTGAAGTCTATGAGTTTTACTATTACCTTCACTTATATCTAATGGGTAGTTTCCACATATAAATTACAAACGTTACTTACCCCCCCCTCCCCGCCGGCTTCGCCCCCCCTTTGGGATGTTTATGGACTGTAGGCTGCTTGGTAAGAACAAAGACGATCAGAAATATCTCCTTTCAAGGTGGACTTCACTGTACAGCTTGGTTGTGTACAATTACTCATGCAGTTCTTCTCCCAGTTTTGAGATTCCTTGTTTGAAAAAGTAATTTCCAGGAAGAGGAAAGGTTCCTCAAGCTGTTTTAACTTACCTGGGGAAATCATGCCTGTGAAGATACACAGTGGTATCACTTAGAACAGGTATCTGATTTAGAAAGCTATTTGTAATGGATTTTCTCCTAAAGGACCAAATTTGGTCCTACAGAGACACTGATAGCAGAAAAGGGATGTAGAGCCGTCACACATACATAGAATCATAGAATAGTTTGGGTTGGAAGGGACCTTTCAAGGCCATCTAGGCCAACTCCCTGTAGTGAGCGGGGACATCTTCAACCAGATCAGGTTGCTCAGAGCCCCGTCTAACCTGACCTTGAACACCTCTAGGGATCTGCCTTCTCTTCTCCAGGCTGAACAGTCCCAACTCTCTCAGCCTGTCCTCACAGCAGAGGTGCTCCAGCCCTCAGATCATCTTTGTGGCCCTCCTCTAGACCTGCTCCAACAGGTCCATGTCTTTCTTGTGCTGAGGGCTTCAGAGCTGGACACAGTGCTCCAGGTGGGGTGTCATGAGAGGGCCTCTCATGAGGATAGAATCATTTCCCTCACCCTACTGGTCATGCTGCTTTTCATGTGGCCCAGGATATGGTTGCCCTTCCAGGCTGCATGTGCACTTGCCAGCTCATGTCCAGCTTTTCATCTACCAGTACCCCCAAGTCATTCTTGGCAGGGCTGCTCTCAATCCCTTCATCCCACAGCCTGTATTGATCCTGGGGGTTGCCCCCACCCAGGTGCAGGACCCTGCACTTGGATTTGTTGAACCTCATGGGGTTCACACCGGCCCACTTCTTGAGCCTGTCCAGGTCCCTCTAGATGGTATCCCATCCCTTAGCTATGTCAACTGCACTACTCAGCTTGCTTCCACTGCCTGTGCATCTCTTTCTTGCCCTTTATTTTGATCAGCAGGTCTCAACTCAAACACACTGGTCTCTTGCCTTCCTTTCCTGATTTCTTATACCTGGGGATCGAGAGCTATTGAGCTCTATGGAAAGTGTCCTTAAAGATCTGCCAGCACAGTTCTGCTCCCTTGTCCCTAAAGGCAGTTTCCCAGGGGGTCCTACTGAATAACTCCTTGAAGAGCTGGAATTTGTTTTCCTAAAATTCAGGGTTCTGACTTTACTCTTCGCCTGACCCCTATCCCTCAGGACTGCAAACTCCACCAGCGCAAGATCACTGCAGCCCAGGCTGCCTTCAATCTTAATGTCACCAATTGGCTTGCTTGTCTTGGTGGCCATGAGGTCCAGGATCGCACCCCCTCTGGTGGTGCTGTCTATTACCTGGCTTAAGAAGTTATCCTCCATGCACTCCAGGAGTCTCCTGGATTGCCTACAACTCTCTGTGCTACTTTTCCAGGAGATGTCAGGGTGGTTGAAATACCACAGCAGGATGAAAGCCCATGAGTGGGATGCCTCCTGTAGCTGGAGTAAGAAGATTTTGTTAACAGGCTCCCCTTGACCAGGTGGCCTGTAGTAGACACCAACCATAAGGTTCCCTTTGATGCCTTGGTCTCTAATTCTTTCCCTATCCATACACTATATAGATGTTAAGTGGGAGAGTCAGATGACAAAACACCTAGGGAAGCTTAAATGTAAATATGGAACATGTTTCTGTACTAACTAAGAATGTCTTACCTGAAGAAGCATTTATAAAAATGCTTTTCCAAATCTGTCTATTTTTAAAAAATGTTCTTGTAGACTAGCTTATTCCATGGACTTAGAGTGCAGCTATGGAAGCAATGATGTAGGGTATCATGTGTCTACTTCACTATGAGGACAAAATTTTAGAGTCATTATTTTAAAAAGCTCCATTTTCTTCATCAGGAATGCTAACATCTGTGTTCTTTCCTGCACTGAATTTATGAAATAAAAGATAATGTGATTTAATCAGTAGGAACTTTCACAAAAGTCAGCCCAAAGCTGGGTAAAGATTTGATTGCTTTTGCTCACAAAACAATCAACATATGGTCACAGAACTTTTTAAATAAGACAGGAAAAAAAAAGAAGTAAAGAAGTGAAATATGCATATTTTATTAATGAACATAAATCTCAGAGTCTTTGAGAGTCTACCTCATGTGGACTTGGGCCAGTTAGTTTGGAGTTCCCACCCCAAACCAGAGTTTTATTTGAATAGCACAAGGCTCATCCCAGAAGAAATATTTATCTATATTTTAAAATCTTAGCAGGAATAGTTTAAAATCTCAACATTGTGATGGCTAAGAGGTTGCATTAACAGGAGGTGTTTATTTTCATCCAGCATAAAAGGCAAGACTGCATGCAGCAGCAAGACTTTTTTCCACCATAATTTCTCACCACCTTTTTAAGCAACATTCTCTTGGAAAATTACTTAGATACATTGATTTTTCCTCCTTTGCTTAGTTATCCTCAGATGACAATTTTCCTTCTAGCAATGGCTGGATGTGTCTTTCGGGCTCTATCAACACTAACGGTTGCGTGTTCCAGGCCCATATTGTTATTCTTCCTTGGTCTTCCTGGTCAGGATTTTCAAAGACATTAAATTGTGTCCAAACACAGCTGGGGGGGAATCATCAAAAGAACAGATAAGTTTAAAATATTTTAGTTATGCTACTGTGACAAAAAAACAAAGCAAGTCAATGACATTCCAAATTAGGTGGAAATTACTTTGAGATAATTTGCAAGCCTCTGTCTTTAAAATATTCAGCATTTATTCCATGCTTCCTATCTGATACAGTGCTGAATTCATGCCTGAATGAATGAGAGGGCAGAGGGAAGCCATCAGTGGGTGTTTCACCCGGGATCATGGCCCCACGGCTCAAAGAGTGTAGTTTCGCTCCACCAAGATCAATGGAGTAGACTATCTGCTGAGGGTCTCAATCCTAAATTACATGTTAAACACAGATCTCCAGGGTGGAAAAGCTAATGCACTAATTGCTCTGTGTCAGCCACTTCTGCCAGAAAACAGCAAAGCACCTTACACTGTTGATTATCATTCAGCCAAGACTCACATCCAACCATACAGACATGAGTGATTCAGCTGAGACAAAACAAAACCATTTCAGAGTTATAATTCATGCTGTGGCTACATAGTTGTTTCCCTCTGGCAAGCAGTATAGAAGTCCTATTTAATATTTCATAGAATCACAGAACCATAGAATCATTTAGGTTGGAAAAGACCCTTAAGATCATTGAATCTAACAGCAAACCAAACACTGCTGAGTAGACCACTAAACCCTGCTCCTCAGTACCACATCTACATGTCTTTTAAATACTTCCAGGGTTGGTGACTCCAACACTTCCATGGGAAACGTGTTCTAATGCTTGACAACCCTTTTGGTGAAAATATTTTTCCTAATATCCAATCTAAACCTCAAGGCAAAACTCGAGGCCATTTCCTCTTATCCTATCACCTGTAACTTGGGAAAAGAGACCAACCCCCACCTCGCTATAACCTCACTTTAGGTAGTTGTAGAGAGTGATAAGGTCTCTCCTCAGCCACGCTCCAGCACCTCAATGTGCTTCTTGTAATGAGGGGAGCAAAACTGAACACAGCACTCGAGATGGGGCTTCACCAGTGCCAAGGACAGGGGGACAATGACTGCACTAGTCCTGCTGGCCACACTATTCCTGACACAAGCCAGTATGCCATTGGCCTTCTTGGCCACCTGGGCACACTGCTGGCTCATATTCAGCCATCTGTCAACCAACACCCCCAGGTCCTTTTCTGCTGGGCAGCTTTCCAGCCACTCTTCCCCAAGCCTGTAGCACTGCATGCGGTTGTTGTGACCCAAGTGCAGGACGCAGCACTTGGCTTTATTGAACCTCATACCATTGGCCTCAGCCCATCAATCCAGCCTGTCCAGATCCCTCTGTAGAGCCTTCTTACCCTCAAGCAGATCCACACTCCCACCCAACGTGGTGTCATTTGCAATCTTACTGAGGTATTCGATCCCCTCATCGAGATTGTTGATAAAGATATTAAACAGAACTGGCCCCGATACTGAGCCCTGGGGAACACCACTTGTGACGGGCCACCAGCTGGATTTAACTCCCTTCACCACAACACTTTGGGCTGGGGACAAAAAGACACACCTGCGTGGGCAAAGGCACCAGGGCCCTGCAGGGTTCCCCAAGAGCCAATTGCTCAGGCCAACAGACAAGTCACATATTTCACATGGGTCCAATGGATATTTTCCCTGTTAGGAGCAGGATTTCAAGTTCACAGGACTGGTCAGATAGCAGAATATTTAAAAAAAATGTAATTTTCGATGCTTGTTAGAGCTTCTGAATGTTGGTTTTTATTTCACTTCTGGCTTGGCTGTAAGCATCCTCTGGTGGGAAATGGACCTCTGTGTACCCATGCAGCAAAGTACTCCAGCAAGGGACAAGTTAGGGTGAACAAAATCGGACTATTCAGATACCTCATCCAAGCACATGCATAAATTATTTAAGGAATAAGACTTCAGATGGTAAACTTTTGATAAGTCATTAGGTTTTTGTTTGTTTTTTTTTTTTTTTTGTGCAGTAGCCAATGCAGTAATGTTAAACCAATAAATGCTATACACTGACAATGGCTAGGTTAACAGAAAGACGAAAATTCCTACTGAGAAAGGTGTTTCTGGATATCTTCATAATCAAAAATTATTAATCTTCATATATACTAGGCATCTCCTAAACACCCTATTCATTTTACAAAAAGTAGATCTCAAAAGAGAAAAAAAAAATTGCAGAATTTTCCTGAAGTCTTGTAAAGCTACTTTGCTGCAACCAATAAAGTAAAATAATATGTCCCTATAGGATTCTTCATTCAGAAGGCACCCAAACCACTACGCAAACAGTTTATACATTCAAGACTCTTCTAGGTGTGTATATGTACATTATTTCACTATTTAACTGCTGCTGAGAAGTGGTTAGAGCAGGTAAATTTTTGGAAACAAAACCAGATTTTGATCAAACCATGATGCTAAACTCCTTAATTGTGTAATAACTGTACTAAACACATTGTCTAAATTATAGCCCCACATGACAAAATCCCAATTTTTTACCATATATGAGGGCCATGTGATTTTTTGTTAATGCTAAGCTTCAAGTATAGAGAAGAAATAAAAATGCTAAGTATAAGCAAAAGCTGAATTTCTTATTCATGGCTCAAGAAAATGTAGCAAACAAGAGCCTCATCAAAGCTGAATTATAGTGTAATGCAGAAATGCAATTGGAAGATATCGGACAAGCAACGGGTAAATTAACATAATATATCTGGGGCTTGGATGATCTCCAATGACCTCTTCTCCAATCCAGTTTCCACTTGCCATATTTGAACAATGGGAGAAAAAAGTGCATTGTTAAGAAGTTCAGCAAGAATTTTTTGGAACATACTAGTTAATTCAATTATTTCACTTAAAGAATTTAGAAGAAAACAAATAGCCATTGTATATTTATTATGCCTGTTGTTACTGTTTCATACAGTAAACGACAGTACTTTTGACAGCTCCCAAGCTTGAAATCTCTTTTGTTGAAAAAAAAAAGTTTAAATATTGACAATCAGTGAGCTGAAAGTGAAGGAAAAAAAAAATCCTTTTCTGTATTTTTCTCTTTTCCTTCATCTGATATTCTACTCACCTGTTGTACCTGCTGCTTTCACTTATAGTATAAGGATTATTTGTAGGCTGAATGTATTGTCAGAAATTCCATTCTCAGGATTTGAGAGGATATAATGTAAACTGTTTATTACGCCCTTAAGCTTTTCAAATGATGTTAAAAAATTAAACCCCGGAGACCTAGAATGAGGAGGGAAATGAAGAGGGATGGTTTATATCCAAGAAGTGATTGAATATGCAATCTCTAATGTTTTTGCACTAGAGCAAACAGCATTTCATGCTGTATGTTCTCTGAGGAAAGTTTCAGGATTTAGGGATTTATTTATTTTTTAATATAGACTTGAGTGGCATCTGCAAGTCAAATATTGAACTATTCCTTGGTGGTATGTATAAGACAAATTTGCACTGAGCACAAAATAGTTCTAAAATAATTTATAACCTTATGTAAATATTAAACATTATATTTTCTGGTTATTTAAAAGGAAAATTTGTTTACAATGTGTGTTTAATAATATGATGAACAAAAGATGACTTAAAATAAAATGAAAAAAGGCTCAAAAGCAGGACTAATTTTATTGTTTGCATGCCCAAGGGCATAACTGGGCTACTTGCAAGGAACTACCTCTAAGATGCAGGTCTTTTGGACACTCAGGTATGTTTCCATCACCAAATGTTTCTATATCTGATGCAGAGAGTACAAAGTGGCATATCCCCAGGAAACAACAGTGTCCAGAGAGTAGAATGAGTCATAGTAAGCACCAAAGTAATATTAGTTTATGTTTGATATATTATATTATATTTATATGATTCCGTTTTTATTTTCCATTTCTGGAGTTAGTGGGCTCTCTTTTTGCTCTAGTGCTTTGTATGTCATGACGTACAGGACACAGCAAGAAAATATATGAATACCTATGAGCTCAGTAGTACAGGTGGGTGCAGGACTGTATCTCAGCTTAAAAACTGTCTCTGTGCACCATATTAACAGCATCAGCTTCCGGCTGGATCAAACCTATAGGCAGAAACAGGTACATCTCCAGCGCCCCCTATCTCTGCTGCATGGGGACAGCAGCAGCTTTCTGCTGACAGAGCCATTTACAAAGGACAGAAGAAAAATATACATATTAGAGCAATATTCACTGACCCAGAACCTTTCCCCAACTCCTTCATTGAAAAGGTAGGTTATCAAATATTACACCATCTGGACTAGGTGGCCAAGAGACAGGTTGAACCTGACATATATTTAGGGCAGGACCAAGTTGCTTAGGCAAGGCATCTAGTGACTTTTTAGGCAGCGTACGTTTTCCATGTGGCCTTTGGCAGCTGCTCCAGAAGATGATCGGTCTCCTGCAGACCCTGTTCTACCACTTACTAGCAGATATATCATCTGTGACAAAGGGGACCAGGAGGCTATTGTTGGGTCACTGAAGCAAACCCTAGAGTGGTATTGAGTTCCAGTTTAAGAATGTTAAATTTGTGTGTCTAAAATAAGTCTTTAGACACAACCCAGGTGTTTTACCTCTTGCTATAGGCAGTGGAGACAGCCAACAGCATCAGTAAAGCTTGCAGCATGATCCGGCCGATCAGCCAGCAGACTCGTCTTTATCCAGGCAGCTGTGCTAAGCCTCTGATCTTTGTTCACGGCACTGAGAATTTATTCGCATAGATGACAACAGTCTGACACCTTAATCTAGATAAAGCTGAATCCCACCCTCAGGGAAACACAATCGAAACACAACTGAAAAATTTATTGTCACCTGAATGTCAAGAGGTTTCCACTGTCTAACCATTTAAAAACAAAATGCGAAAAATTAACCATAAATAATAGCCCTATTGAGGTACCCAGATGAAGGATACTGTTACACAATGTTCTTCATAAATTTTTGAATGAAAATCTGTTGGAGAACTAGTTAGAGAAATCCCTGGACTATGTTCTGCAGGAAATAAAACTGGATGATCTAAAAAAGCCTTCCGGTCTTTAGATTTGTGAGTGGGAAGTTAGTGATGACATCAGTGACTTCAGCGGTAACAGAATTAGGACAATAATGAGAACTCCAGTAAATCACCATCTAGGAATAAATAAACACTTCACTTTTGACCACACCAATGAATCACCAGATTGCACTGGAGGCATTGTGCTGTTGAAAAGGCTCTTATTTTTGGATGAGATAAATAACAAATTGTGAACATTTATTCTCATTAACAATTCTGGGCCTTCTTTTTGTGTGTGACAGTTACAGCGGTGACTGATGCATTGGCTCTCCAGAACTGACAGTGTTAGTCTCTGGGAGTTGGATTAAATAGTCAGGTTTTGCAAGTGGTGCCTGGAACATGCTCCTGTTGTCTACGGACGAGCATCAAGGCATCCTGTGACTTCTGAAAGCTCGACAGAAAGGGTCGTTCATTCCAAAATGGTTGTAATTCCCAAAATTGTCTGGCTGGGATCATGTCTATGGTCTTTAAGTATTCAAAACCAGGCCTTCTCTGTAAGTTGTCTTCATATGTTCATATGAGGCACACTTTTTAGCATACACATACGTGATACACATATCATACACAGATTTCCAAACATAAACGGATCCCCACTAGCCTGCAAGAGACACAGCGGTCACACAGGTACACGATTTCTACAGCTAAAGCTAGAACACTGCCAATTGCTGTGCTTGGCAGCAGTAACCATTGTTTACTGCCTCCCCGTTTGATGGCTCCATCCAGACCACTGCTGAGACACGAGCGTTTCTGAGGCTCCACAGTAGGGCTACAACTATATCAATAATTGAAATAGGCCGGAGAACATTTGTTAGTTCTGACTCTTAACTGGCACAGCACAGCTTCTGGCTGTACTGTGAAAGCCTCTTAGCTTTCCAAATGGGATCAAGTACCTAAACTGCTTACTGGGAATGCTCCCTTACTCCTGCTAACTTCTGGATCATGCCTGGGAATTTTTTTGGACTATATATGTAGATTCAGACCAAAACTATGCCAGGGACAAGGGTTACACCTAACATATAGATGATGCAAAGTAGTGCCTCAGTCACTGCCCTGGCTGTTTGATTTACTGTTACAGATATGGTCTAGCAGTCTGTAGTCCTCTCAGAGACATTTACAGAATTATAAGCAGAATAAATCTAAGATGTTTGCCGGAGGTTTGCAATATGACCAAGAATTCTGTGGATATTGGATATTCGTGTAAATGGATATATGAAGACAGCCGTGCCCTCAGATCATGATTTATTCAATGGAAGCAGTAGCTAGCACGAGGGTATTGCTTGAAGACTAGACATCAATTAGGAGAGTTGAATAAACTTTCTGACAGCCTTTTTCTCCTCTGGATGAAAAGAGACTGATCCTCTGGGTTAAAAACAAGCCCATTGTTTAGTTTATGAATTTTTATTTATGCAGTTTTTTATAAGTTTTAATAATCTTTTATTTATGCTCCTCTGCCTCTAAACTCTTTCTGGAAGCTTTGCATTCAGAATAGAAATAATCTTATTTTTCTCTTATCTAAAAAGACCATTGTCTTAAGAATGGTTTCAGGGTGCCTGGAGGGACATGAGCATTTCACTCTCAAGACAATAACGATATAAGACTGGTACAACTGCACTGTGGCAGTATGCAGCACCCCAGTACATGACCAGGGTAGCAAAAGACTGTCGGGTGCTCCTTTATACTGAGTTTCAAGGCCTGGCTTGGTAGCTATTAATGTGGGCTACTGGCTGAAGGGCAAAAGAGAGTACTAAATAACTTCATCAGCATATTCTTGGTGTGCAGCTGTATAATAGGGAGAGTATCCGAACCCTGATGTCTTCTGCAAATTGTGGTAGCTGGGCCAAAGAAGACATAATGTAATATATCCTGATCCCAAACAGAGGCCAAGGGATATAACAAGTAGAGGTGTGCCACAAGGTGCATATGAGGTCTTAAAAAAAGAAGCAATCAATAGGCCTTCTAGCTAATGCTTTGGTTAGAGTAATAAAGCATATCTGAATTGTACAAAGTTCATTAAGAAGAATTTCCTGGTTTTGGTAGCCTCTGTTCTTGTTTCATAACCACCTACTTGCAACATGGTTAACAGATATGTACCTTTAGCAGATGTTTACAAGCTGTCTGTAAATATTTTTCATGTTTTACGGCCCTTGAATATGAGTATTTGTTTAATCTCAGTGATCTATTCTGACAATTTACCACCTTGCCAAATCCCAGCAGTCTTCTTTTTTCAACTGTGATAAGTGTCTTGTCTTCCCATCTTGTCTTCCCATCATATATTTCTGATTTTTTTGGTTTGGTGGGATGTCTTTGCTAAACTGATAGAGTCAGCCATCATCCTTCTATTTTATTCCATATTGCCTGTTTATGCATCTGTTATACAGCAGGTTTGCTGTTTGAGAATTTCTATTTTCCTGATACATGGCAAAGTAATTTATAGCTCTCCCTTGAGTCATTGATTATAATTTTTAACTCCATCTTCACTTCTTCACTGAAGTTGCTAACAAGAGTTATTACAGCTAAGAGAAAAGCTTTCTCTTCTGAAATGTATCATCAGTTTTGTAAAACATATTACTGTGAGTTATATTCATATGCCTGCACTTGTGCCAAACAGCTAATGATCTTCTGGGGGAAAATAAAAACCAAAAAAAAACCCAAACCAAACCCCCCAAAACAAAAAGAAGATTCAAGACAAGCAATAACTTTTCTTTTGCATTTGTCAACATTTCTGTTTCAGAAAATAGAAACATCTTTCTTACCATGTGTTTAGCTACAGGTAGATATGATGAAATCGTTTAATTTAAGCATAGTCAAGGCATTCTCTTCTGAAAAGTGGACTGCTTTTTGTCATAATATTCAGAGTGTAACAATTTCCAAAACCATTGCTGGTCACACTTAGAGTTGTCTAACAGGGTTGCTTCTGCAAAATAATAAGAATAGTCTCTCATAATCACATGGTTTCCTATTTTCAGCATACATAGATCAGCTCTGGTTTCCAAGATATTTCATTTCTCCTCTGGTCATTTCAGAGATCCCTTCTCCTTTTAAATTAATGAATAAAGACTCATTGGGAAAAGTGAGCAAGCAAAATAAATACAATTTATTAGCAACTTAAAAATTGTTTTATTTTCTTTCAGTTGGAGCAGTATGCACAGGAGGCTGTAAGTGGTGGGCCTCATTTTAGACTTCCAAGCCCATTGATCACTTCCTTAAATAACTTCTCTGCTGCTACTCAAGATTTGTGGCAGTTTAAAAATGCCCACTCATGGGTATATAACTGGCTATAAAGACAACGGAGCAGTGAAATGCTCATTTCTTACATTTCGGCTTATTAATCATCATGACACCACTCTCTTATGCATGGAAGAATGTTCCTTAACCTTTAAGTAATCTGGATTAGTGCAGCTCTTAGTAGCTCCTCTTATTACTCAAAAATGTGGAAGGCAGATAATGGGGGTCTCGTTTCCTTCTTGTTTCCTAATCACTGGGCAACAGAATTGGTTTCTAAAATAACTCTTGCAGTCAAGTATCTAAATGCTCTACAGGAAGCTTGTGAAGCTGTGGGATTTGCATCATACCTAAAATTCAAGAACTGTGACATGTAAAAAAAAAAGCTTTTTTGGATTTCTCTCTCCATAATTCCAGAATGAGATTTTTTCCTTTCTTTTCTGTAGAAAAAATGTATTCCAGGCTGCGGTAATATTCACCAAGTTCTAGCAATGCAGTGTGCATTGGTAAACAACTGGTAAGAAACATTACTTAGTTTATTTTTTTGCTTGCTGCTTTTATACCTGCTTGTTGGCCAATAGGCAGGAAAATTTATTTTCTCTATTTTTTGCTTACTGCTTTTATCCCTACTTCTTGTCTTTTACCTTTAGCTCTCTGGGGCATCCTAGTGAGACTGCACGCTGCTCTGACCGTGTTCACATGCAGCGTTGCTGTTTGTTCAGCAGTTTGCTCTTAGGCAAGGCACACACTGATGGCAGCACACTTTCAATTACTGCAGGAAGACTTCACTAAAATTCAGGAGTCAGGTAATTTTATGTTTTCAGAAACACTATCTATGACTTTTAGAGGGCCCACTTAGATCTTGTCACATGTACACTGTTCAGCAAATGATGGTACATGGACAACCATGGAGGAAGACTGAATAATTCTTCCATTGCTGCACATATGCTCAAATATTAGTGCAGTTATACAACCACATCTTCCAGACCAGAACTGGGCTGTATCTGGTCAATGACATGCTCAGTAGCATGAGCTCATTTCTGCCCTGATAAATACTCCCTCTATTGCTCTTGCTGAGTTGACAGTCACATCTGGTCCTAATTTCTATCGTTGACATTGATCATTCTGCCATTATTTCTGAAGTTTACTTTTGGAGCTGGCCTAGACCACAGGCTATCAGTATAAATGTACCTTCCCTCTCGCAAGGCAGTGTGCAAGGAGATGCTTCTGAAGCAGGATCCAAGCTAAATGTAATATAAAAGAGCTGTATAGGAAAGAGAAGGGAAGGCAGGGGAAGGCAAGGAGAAGGGAACGGGAAAGGGAAAGGTAAACTACATATATAGATCTCGGAGTTGTCCATGGCCAGAGGAAATCTGCTTAAAGCATGCCAATATGTCTAATAGCTTGCAGAATTTGGCCTTTGTTCCTCTGCCTACACACTGATCCCCAGTACAGGAATTTTACCACAAACTACTAGAAAGCAGATTATTATGTGAAAGTGTGGAAGCCTGTCTAAAATAAAACCAGTGTATAATTTTGCAGACCTGGGCTGTTTCACAAATCTTCTCTGTGACAATAATAAAAATCAAAAAGCTTAGATGCAGTGATACTGTGAATGGCACAATGGCACAAGGAAAGGTTCTGTTAGGAGTTTGTGTACTTTTTATTTATTCCAAGAAATGAGAAAAGAAAATTAAAACCACCACAGAAAGTATTAATCCCCTTTCTGACTCACTTTTCTCTTGAAAATGTGAAGAAAGGACAATGGGAATATTGAGTACAATATGGAATGAGAACACTTTCTGAAATTAGGGAGACTCTATGAATAGTATGTCTCTTTTTTAAAGGTAGAACAAAATACTTTGTTACATATAATACTGTGTGTTTTAGTAGCACAAGAACTATTTTAACAGGAAGTAGCAGTTTCTTTCTGGACTTGAAGAAAACCTTGCAAGTTGCTCATATAGATATAGATGTTTTGGAGAGATACTCTGAATGACCTGATCATTTATTTTCTACAACAAGTAGAAACGCCAGTGATGTAGGAAGCCGAATTTGTCCCTCTCAAGTTGCACTGAAGCAGACTGGGTAAGTATCAGTGGATCCTGCTATATTTGACCCTTCCCATTAAGGTTTTAGGTTTTCCTGATTTGTGTGGAGCAGAATTAGACCAGCACCAAGGCGAAACTTGTGCCAATCAATGAGTCTTATTGCTGGAAAAGAAAATAAATTACATGGAGGAGAAAATACTTGGTTTGTCCTTAAAGGAATGTTACATTTTGAGAGAGAGCTGGGGGGAGGGGGAACAAACAACATTTTTCACCTAGCAGAACATTTTGTTAGAGCTGCAAGAAAACGTGCCCCTCTCTTGTGTGTGTATTCCTCATTTACCAGCCCAGGGCTGACAGTGGGGCTGAAGAGTCTTTTCGCTCATTTTCTTTCTAAGGTCTATAGCTTACTGGTAGTTGTACTTGGTTTGAGCTGCAGGATGAAAACTTAGATTCCAAATTCACTTGTGGTCTTGAGCTGAGGTGAAGGACTGTTATAATATCAATATCAAATATTAATAAAAATAAATGCATTGCCCAGCAGGAAGTGAAAGCTCACAGTGGAGCTGGAATGCAATGATCTTTGCAGACGATATGAACCCAGGACCTGGTCATTGAACGCTGTTGGACTTTTCATAACACTTTTTTCTGTTACCACTCCGTGTTATTTAGCCATGATTTGCATTTTTAGTCTCCATGGTATCTTAAAATAGGGTAATTAACCTGATTTTCTGGCTAAATTTAGTGGAGGTAATTAAATTTTACATATCAAAATTTTCCCTGTACCATTAATTACAGAGTAGTTTTGCATTTGTTGCCTGTGCTACTGATGGAGTGTAAAGAGTATGTTGTAAAAGTCTTGTGGTGGTTTACCATTGAAGTATTGTTTTTAATACAGCTTCTGAACAAACTGAGTTCAGCTAATCTATATCAACTGATGTTCTCACATTAACCTTATGAAGCAATAAAGATGCACTGAATAATTTATACACAGATGTAGACTGCACAGCTCTATTTGAGCCAAGTGTGATGAACATGGGAATAACTATAGCAAGGTCATTTGATGATGCTCCAAGGAATTCTGAAAAAACAACTGCATCTCTCTTAGGAGCTGGCATAGTTCCTCAGATAAAATACTGAAGTAACGGGGAGGGAGGGGGGAGGGAGAAACCATTTATGCATACTTGGCAGTCTTCTAGAAAGTGGTTGTAAGTAGCTGAGCATACACTGAGCCGTACATACCCAAGGAGTTTCTTAGTCAAAGAAAAAGACCTAGATATTTGCTGTCAAATTTCAATCAGCATTCTTTAAGGAGATACCTTTGTGCAAATCTCATTTTAAGGTAACTTGCCACTAACAAACTAAGAATATGGATATGTTTAATCCAGAATTACTGTAACTTTCAAACAGTAGTGGAAGAATTTATTTCCAGTCTTTCATGATAGTAGAAAGCATCAGGTTATCATGATATTGGCTTAATGTCTGATAAGGGGAAAAACAGAGCTATTCAATGTTCTTCATCATCCCACGAACTGAACACATTTTTCTTTTCTTTGCAGATTCCTTCAGCTTTACTAAGGGTGGTGAATATAAAATCTAGAAGAAAAGAATGTTCCATTCCAAAACAATATTATCTATAGAAAAAAACACCTGACTAATGAATTTAAAAAAATGTAGAAAAGAAAGTCAGTTGTCGAACTCAGGGATAATGAGTCAGTCCTAGCATTTTGGTCTTGTTTGATGATATTTAGAATGCTCCTTAAGGCTTTTGCTGCTTTGTTTTTCTTGTCCATTTGTAAAAGCAGGAATGCTAAAATTGTTAATTCTGTTCGACCTTATTTTCCCCCAGCTGAAAAATAATAAAAAAAGAAGGGCTTAAGAGACCATCTCTTATAACCAAATCAAAGACAGACAATTTCATCAAGCCTCGGGTCATCATGAATTCTTTCAAGTTAGCTAACATCATCTGCACATAAGGGCACATCCTTTGTGTCACTTCAGTGAAATTACGCCAGGAGTTCATGAAGTCTACTCAATGAAAGACTGGCATCTCAAGCTGCACCATATGCCTATGTTTGTGCAACTGAATCAAGTCCTAAACCCCAAAGCTCTAGAAGTATTTAGATCCTTAACCCTTAGGTGCCAATTTAAGATGTGATTTAGATGCTTAAAAATACACGTCTAGCGTAATTTTAAATGCTGTATCATATCCAGGCTGACCTTCAGTTGACTCTACAGAATGGTATAGGTCTTCTGTACCTTATCATCGGCTCTGAGATTTCCTAGTGTCTCTAGGATTCAGATATAACATTAGATGTCAATGCTCAGGCAGCTAAATCCATCTCCTAGGATTGAATTCGTCCTACATAAATTTAGGGTTTTATATTGTTTATTGTCTACGTAAGTTCTTATATGTGAGCTGGGTTCACCTGTATAGTTCTCATTGCTGTTAGTGAACATCTGGAGCTAAACCCACTCAGGGTTACTCAGGGGTACAGCTATTCGAGTTGGCATGCCAGGTGCTGGTTTAACAGGGGTGTTCTGTGGATCCAGTGCCGTATCTGCAAGATGTCCCAGACACCTCAGAGCAACATTAGTAACACTAGATGGTTATGACATGGGAAACTTGAATAGAGCTGCTAAATTGTGTTGCCTTTACATGGAAGCAGACTCTCAGCCTTACATTTACATGTCTGCATTTGGATCTGAATCCTACCCTTGTCCTGCAAACAATTACATTTATTTTTAAAAAAAATGGGTTTTTAAAAAAATAATTAATAAGCAAACGGCTTAGCAGTGAGTTCTATCTATAAATACCTTGTAAGAGCTGGAACTAAGTGACATACCTTCAATTCAGCATAAGCATCTGTCACAGAGCAGGGAAGCACATCTAAATGTACAGTTAATACTTAAAGTGTTGGATTAGATTGTTTGTTTTTTCTCAAGAAACTCCCTCATTGCTGATTACTTTCTGGTATAATACACTACTCACAGTATCAAGTACAGATCAAAGAGATCAGTTTTTGTCAATTAATCCTTGTCTTGACTAATTGCTTAAACACACACGTTTTAATTGGAAAGTTGCCGTGTCAGGCTTAAAAACATCCTCCTAAATTCATTCCATTCCCTTTTTTACTGGACCTGTCAAAATAACATTTATTTGAGGAATCTATTTTCCATCATTTTCAGAAGTGGCCTGGAAGAAATCTTACTTTCTCTTTTTTCTTGTTTATTCCACATCTAGATGAAGTCATTAGCTGTGGCTAATACTACTTTAAAGATGTAATATTAGAGCAAGAATTGGGGTACTATTATGCTATTTAGTTCAATGTATGCTGTATTCTTCAGTCATATGATGACGTAAAATATGGATTTTTTCTCCTCTAATGCAGTAACAGATTCTTACACCTTTTACTTTCTTTTCTGATTTGCATCAGCCAGTAAACAACTGCCATCCTCAAATAAGCTATTTAAAGTGTTTTTACCAGAAATGTTTGAAGCTTGTTCATCTCTGTAATAAACATGCACTACATATGGTTGAAAAAAATATATATTTTTTTGACAACTGCTTGATAAAAATAGTCTTTTCTCGTAAATTGTTCAGGCAGATAATACCATAAAATTGCAGATTACGAAAGGCTAACCACTTGGGCCTCCTTACAGAGCCTGCAAAGATTAAAAAAAGATAGAATAGAAAGTAGTTTTTTCCAAAATTATACAAAGATTTCTTCGTGGATATTCTATTAGAAAACTGTGAAGATGATCTTTTTGACTGAACATGCCCAGTGCTCTCCAAAATCTTTGGCTCCATACTACCTTTCTGTAGTGTGGATACTCTTAGGCTACCATGCTTGTTTTTGTGGAGTAGATGATAACACCAGATCAGTTAAAAGGGAAAAACCTCCAGTGTCTCCTTTCCATCTTCCCTGTGTGGAGTGGTGGAGGAGGATCTTGGACTCCTAAAGAAATTTAATTGGTTCATCAGAAGTATTTAGAGAGGTTAAACTACAGTTCATAAGGCAGGTGCCCTAGAATGAAGAAAGATATAACAAGAAAAAATATTTGCATGCTGTTTGTTTTCGCAACATCTTTTTTTCACCCTTTTATGAAAACTGTGGAATGTATTGTCTGTGTTTTAAGAAAGTTCTTACTACTGTACCACTGGTCACGAGTTTCTAAGGCATAAAACACTGATGCTGCATTGCCCTAAGCAGTGGAAAGCAATTACTGTGCTGTACTGAGAAAATCTGCTCCCACACTGAACCCAAAGTAGGTGCATACAGAGGATGGGAGTCATCTCACATAGTTTTACATGTCTACTGTGTGGCACAGTACTCCTAGGGAGCGATCCATCTGTTTTAGCTTGATCTCAGTTACACCATACTCACTGATTACACTGATTTAATCACTCTTGATTTTGCAGGCAGCCTGGGCCGAGTGGTTTAGACAAATTTAAGCAGTGAAATCCGAGGCTTATTCAATCTAGAAAGGAGACAGAAATACAGACAGGGAGTGTTGTGTTAGAGCAATTACATCGAAGCACCGCAAACCAGAGGGACCCAGATTTTAGACGACAGAGAAGACAAATGGGAACTCTCATATCTGGCTGGAGGTAATCCCTGTTTTGTCCCTCACATTAGCGTCCAGGCTTATGTTGTTACATCTTTGAAAGAGAGTATATATGCAGCAGTATGTATGTATAGAGGCAATATACCAAGTTACAGCCAAACCTTGTCTTCTCCACAGGAAAATTTTTTTGAAGTGTTATGTCGGGATTACACTAAGACTATTTATTCTGTATTTAGACAGTGCCCTTATAAAAATCCTTTTTTTTTTTTTTTTTTTGTGAACCATCTTCATTCTATGCATCAGCATTTTCTGAAGAAGAAAAGAATCCACTTGGAACATTTCCAACCTGCTGTCATCAAATACTCATAAGAACAACAACTTGAAAGATTTCTGAGCCCTTCAATCACAGCCCTGCTCAGGCTCAAAGATAAACTCCAAACACCATTTAAAATCTAATGATAGCTATTCAAAATTTAAATATGTAGTCTCATCTAGTTGATAAGGTTCTTTTTACAGTCAATGGAGAGAGAAAGGTGCTTCTAGGTACCTCTAGAAGGCAATTTTTTGCAGGTATCTTAAATAACTATTTTAAGATGGGATGAATCACTCTCTGTAAGTATCTGTCTCTCTTCACAGATGATTGAGGGTACATAAGAGCCTAATTTAGACTAGTCACCTAATTTTGGGATAGCTAAAGGCAGCAAAATTCCTCCCAATATATTTGTCTGTTATTTCTTTTCTGCCTCCTGTTTTTACCAGGTCTTATTAGAGCCTCTGTTAACATAAAGTTATGCCTAAAATCCCCACTATTGGTGACAGTTGCATTACACTCTATTTCACCAAGAAACATGGTTTAATTACCTACATAAACACAGGGCTTATTTTTTGGTTATCTGCTAAAAATTTCATGAAACAACCTTGCCTAAAATATCACCACAATTCTACAATTCTTCCATTGCTGCTTCACTGCAGACTGCATTAAAATGTCCCCCAATTCAGACCTTCTGAAAGCTCCATCTTAAAGTACAGTCTTCATTTACCAGTCCACATTTCTTCTGAATCATTAGCAGAATTGGGTAGCGATGACTGCCTAGTGAGTACTTTTAAGAATTCGCTATGTATACCTTGCTGCTAATTTTGCATATATCAAGGACACGGCTCTGCACCGTACATCATCAGACTGTGTGTCAAAGTCAGAAATGCAAAGCTCTCATAAAAATGACTAAATTATAGATATTTGTCTACTAAGGTTTCTTCCCTTTATTTCTCTTTTTTCATACTGAACTGTTTTCTTGAGTAGGAAACTTTTTCAAACAAAACACACCATGATAATTAGAATATGCCATGCGTAATACAAACACCTCTAAAAAATTCCAGACATATATTACAACAGGTATGACAAACAAATGAATAAGATGTGACTCAATTTAGCTGGTTATGCAGAAATGTAGATCTTTCTTGTATCCCCACTCAGGTAATCCATAACTCGTAGTGGAATAAAAACAGAATTCAGGGGAACACAAATATGATATATTTCAAATAATGTAGGTTTTTTTTTTTTCCCTGAAAAGTAGTTCCTGTCCATTATTGGTCAAGGAGTTGAAACCTAGTTTCCAACTAGCGATGTAAACTCAAAGGAGATGCACAAAATGTGTTATGTGAATCATATCTGATAAGCATATTTTTTTCTTCGACTATCTAAGAAACAGGTAGTGTGAGTCCTACCCTCTTTAATCAGGAAGAAGACTGCATAGTCAAAGAGCAAAGATGGATGGAGTTGTGGTTTAGCCTAGAGGAAATAAAACCAAAGCAAAAGCTGATAATATTCTTCATCCATGTGAAAGGTAAGGAACAGAACACAAGGACTCTTGGGATTTTCATTCACAGAAAGTTTGCCTATCTTTCATTTACCTTAAACATGAGCCATATTAACACTGACACTTCATAAAGCAGCAGCCTCAACACATAAGTAGAAGAAGGAGCAACCAATTAGTTCCTTCCACAGTTACCAGAACATGCCGTGTGTAAAGGAGGACTGGGTTACTCTGAATTAAGATTCATTTTAAAATTACTCTCCAGCTTTTTATAGAATCATAGAATTGTTGAGGTTGGAAGGGACCTTTAAGATCATCAAGTCCAACCATTAGCCTAACCTGACAAAACTGTTTACTTTGAGGGTGGTGGAGCACTGGAACAGGCTGCCCAGAGAGGTTGTGGAGTCTCCCACTCTGGAGACATTCAAAACCCGCCTGGACGCTGTCCTGTGCAACCTGTTGTAGGTGACCCTGCTCTGGCGGGGGGGTTGGACTAGATGATCTCCAGAGGTCCCTTCCAACCCTGATGATTCTGTGATTCTGTGATTCTGTGATTCTGTAACCACTTCTAAAAAAACACTTCTTTTTCTACTTAGAGAAGGGGACATTGTGTGAAAGCACGTCAGCCCTAATTCTTCTCTGCCCTTCACTGTAAATTGGTTGCAAAAACCTGTGTTCTGTTATGCTCCATAAGAATGGGTAAAAGAATGATGTTTATAACGATCTTTTAGCATGTTGCCTCCCACAGCCTCATCTGAGTTTATCACTGCCTTGTTTTCTGTCGGACGTGAGTCATTCCAGCAAGTCATTGAACAAATCATTCCCAATTCTTCTCCAAACAACAATTAAAAGTTGTCTTACCATCAGAATCTACTCCAAAGACCATCCACTGAGAAAGAAATTCTTATACAGACATGACAACTCCAACTAGTTCAAGTATTTTGCACTTTATTTCTACGGGAGTTGTGTTTTTATCAAAGTGTAGAGTGCTCCAAGGAAACCATGACCTTGTGAATCCAAGCCGTGCCAGGGGACCTCTTTAAATCTAGTGTCAGTATGACGTTGGTAGCTGCTCAAAAACAAACATGTTCATGGCAGATCATTGCCATTTGCCAGACAGATATGGCCTTCAACAGAATCCTGAGCCTTGAAAGCAGCTGAAAGACATGTAGTACTGGAGGTATGAAACAGAGTTTGTGCAGCTGTCACAGATGCTGGCACTTCCGAGCGATAGGTAGGTGAATGTCAGGTGGTTTGCAAGGCTGCTTTGGACAAATACATCATCCCTTCAGATCACCTGAAGTTTTGAAGCTTGCAATGCCAGTTGCTGGTATTTTGGAAGCTTGGAGGACTGGGGTCTTCCACATAAGGAAAGATTCTTTTACTCATTGCTTCTTTCTTTTCCTGTCATTTGATACAGCCTCTTTTCATGAGACTCCTCCCAGGTGAGTCTGGGTTTCGGGGCAGGGTTCACAGCCTTCCATAGCGTCTTAAGACAATCTACACCCCTTCCTCCTTAAGCTGGGAATAAGTTGCACTCATACATCAACAGATAACTCTGTTGTATCATGTCAGAATCATGAAACTGGTAAGTGCAAGTCCCATGACAGCTGCATGGTACCACTCCTGGCCAGACAGGGCCTTGGGTACTGATGCAGGGGGCACAATGCCTGTTCCCAATGAAATCTGCATCAGATATCTTCGCGACATGCTGTTTTGGTGAGTAGGATAATTAGCACAGAGATTTTGGGTTCTTCAGCTTTATAGTGTAGTTAAAAAGACAGACAGGCTCTCTAGAGCTTGATTCAAAGCAGGAGCTTATTTCAGCTGTTTCAGTTTTCTTGGAAAAAAAATAATAACCCCCTCTCTCTTGACTGTAGAAGATACCTAGGAAGATTGTCTGTCTGAAGTCAGAGACCATGATGCTATTACCTTTTCGTTGTTCTTCCTAAAGCTGCTCTCCCACTTTTTTGTTCTTCTAGTGCATAGGGGTAGAGAACCGAGGAAACCACATCCAGTCAACTGCTAGTGATGGTCTCCAGGTAATTACCCGTGACTAGAATTAATGATCCAAACTCAAAACTGATATGGAGAGCCTCACTTCCCAGAACTTCTGCCAGCTCTTTTCTTTCTGGTTACATGACCTGGTTTTTGTCTTCTGATAGAGTCTGGTTTTGTCACTGATTTGGGCACGAGAATTTGGTTAACGTTTCTAAGATCTTGACATAGAAAGGTTTCCCTGTACATTGTGAGAGGGTGAGCGAGCATTCCCTGATACCCTGATTTATGGCCAAGGCTGATGTCTTTTTTAATATCTATCCAGGGTCTTTTGTTGTGGGGTAGTCTTCATGTATAACATGGATGAAAGAAAGATACAGAGATTCCTAAGCTGGAGGAAAATGAGACAGAGCCAGAATCATAGATATGATAGTTCTGCCACCACAGCACAGCGCACAAGCTAATTAGCTCCGCAGAGGAACAGTGTTAATTAGCCCAGACACAACATCACATCAGTTAAGTTTTATAGTTTGGGCAGCTGAGCTAATAACTCCAAATACCAATGTGAAAATACACTCAGTATGGATAACACCTTCTGCTGCACTCCATCAATATGGTCCGTATGCACAAGGCCATCCCCTTACTAATGAAATCAATGGGTAATTTGCATAAATGATTTCAGAGCAGACCCAACAGTCTAGCTAGTCAGGATGCCAAATAAAACAGAGTGGGCTGGTAGTATTAATTCATGGTTCTGAATGAACTGGAAGATTTTCGTAGCTGATTATAACGTCAAATGATAATGAAAAGAACCAGCAATCTACACCATAAAATTTTATACATTAATAATTTTTTAAAACACTAAAAGGAAAGGAACTAAATGATGAACGATGTTTATCCCTTTATGTCCGATATCTGCATACCTGCAGAAGACATAATTTCTGATTCTCGCACCCTTATAATTCGTCAAAGGATGGGAAAACAGAAGACACTAAGAGGAAATTAAAGCTAGACAAATCAACCCAGAAATGGGAACACATCGTAAAGCAGTGTGACAGGGATCATTAGTAAAATCTTCAATGTGAGCGTCTTTGAACCAGATCAGCTTGAGACAAATTACTGGACGGGAAAAACGAGTCGCTGGATGGAATTCTGTGCTGTTACAGAGGTTGGCCTGGAGGAGCAGCATGTCTCCTTTTTGCTCACAGAGTAGAGAGAGTGGTGGCAGCTCATTGGAATCCAGAGTCTGACGTGAACCGAAGAAGACAGTACTTGGGTGTCTAGAGAAGAGAAGATCTTATTTCGCGCTGATTTAACAGGAGAAGAAATTTTCCCTCCTGTTTTCGCAAGAATTGTTACTTTCAATTCAGTAAGGCTGAGCATCTGAGCCAGGGAAGAAAAATTTGACTCACAATGTACCAGCTGAAGGTTCAAATTAATGACCCAATTAAAATTATTATATCGTCAGCTGAGCAATGGTTACTGATCAGATGCGCTCTGTCAGCCGCATGGCATATGTAATGTATTGTATCAAAACTTAAACTCACTGAAATAATTTTAAGATAAGTTCCTTTACTTAGCACTTATGAAAAGGTCAAACATCCATATAAAAGAGTTCAATTATCATGCATTAATGTTTCCTGCGGGCTTATGTTGTGCATATGGGCCATTACAACAACTTACTTGACTTGCCAAATTGTGATAATTAGAACTTGAAACTGAACCTTTAAGAGAAAATAGTTCCTTTGCTCTTTAACAGTTTGTTTTGTAATGGAGGCCTCTGCATGGAATATTATTCTCTGCTTCATAGCTGGATGGAGCAACACAGGGGAATTTTACCTCTTCCTATAATGTACGCATGCATAAAAAAACACTGGCATGCACTCAGTCCCATATTTTTCCTTGAAATACCATGCTTTGCTTTGCACGTCCATCTGTCCCAAAAGAATATGTTCTTCTTTTGAATGAATCATGGAATTGAACTGAAACACTGCAGAAAGGAAATTAGTTCACAATTTAGTCCACCACAATGATAATTTAAATTGATGTACATCTATCTCTACAAAGGCTAGACACAGTGCCAGCCCTAATGCAACATCTAACAATAACACGACATGGAGGGAAATATAAAAAAATAACGGGTCAAGTCCCCCACAGGAGAAAATTAATCCAATGCCACTGATTTCTGTGGAGAAATGCCAGTTCATGCCAGTTGAGGATGTGCTGCTTTTCACAGGGCTAATTTTAATGATTAATAAGATACCAGACTGGTATTTGTTGTTGTTTGAAGTGATCGGTGCCTGATATCCCCACATTATTATTTAATTCCAGTATCAACAAGATTATCACTTAATTTGGACGAGTGTGTGTGCATAGAAATGATGCCTCGCAGAGCCTATTTACGATAATCCTATCAGCTGGCAGCCAAGAATTGACTAAGCTGTTTGTCACCCACTAAGAAGCTGGAATTACTGAGGAACTGAAATCTTTCTCTCACTTTCTCTGCCTGCCTTTATGGGGATGTGCTGCATTATTACAGCCAGCTCTTCTGTCCTCCACTGGAATTACAGAGCCTCTCAGAAAAGATAATTAACTGCACACAATGAACAGGGTTAGGGAAGGATGAAGGAAGGTTTGTAAGAAAGGACAGAAAATGTGTCATCTTCTGTCAAGTGCACAGAATATACAGCCAGGTGTTTTTTCAACTTGCTTTCGCTGCTTAAAGCAGAAAAACTTGTTGGGGCATCGGGGCATGGAAAAAGAACTCTTTTATAGGAAGGTTTAGAGGGTGTTGCTGCAGTTTTACCAAATTGTCTTTAGATGCTTGAAGGAATATTCTCAGGACTTGCTGAGTTCTCCAGCTCCTTGTCCTTCCCCTTTTGTAACAAATAACAAAGATGCTGCCAGTCTGCATGTGGAGAAAGAGATGCTAAGCAGGTCTTCCTTGATTTTGGCCCTTGAACTTGAAACTCAATGTAATCCAGCAGCCAGATATAAGAAAGAGCACAATCACTGCCTCTGAGGACTGCAAAGTGTCTTCTGGTGTGCCAAGCTAGTTCACACTGTTTTCCTCACTGTTTTTACATCACCTTCCAAGGCAGGACTGTATGTACTATCGTGCTCTAGTCAACTCCAAGGGAAAGTTTGGTGACCACCATATAACACTGTCTCCAGCAACTTTCTCTTCCAAAGCAAAAGCAGGACCTCTCTTCTTGCCAGTGAAATGAGGGCTGTAGCAGAGTCAGAAACCACAGGGTGGATGATGGAGCAATGAATGCTGCATCGCAACCCACATAAGTCTTTCTACGGGTGCCTCGTGGATAGGAGGTGGTGGATACGAAATATTAATGCACACAGAGTGTGAAGAGGGGTATTCAGGAGGAAAGCTGTTATTCCTGTCAACTCCTGTTCTCTCTGTTATGCACCCTGTTTACTCTCCAGGTTTCACAGAGACGGTCAGGACAGACAAGGAAATCCACACAAAATAGTGCCTTTAATTACTGCTGAGCAGATCTGCAGGTCTGTAGTAACAGCTATAGGGAAAAAAATGGAAAAATATACCAAACAAAACACAACAAAACCCCATACGACACTTTCACTTTTCTCATTCCATTATATAACATCTCTGAATCCTAAGGATAAAGTGTCTTCCTGATATATACCCCAAAACCTGGTCTTTTTTCTTCTTTTTTTTCTTTCTTGCAATAAGAAGTTTAGAAGAGAATGATTTTTTTGACAGTATGCTTAAAGCTTAAGGGCTGTGTGCTCCTCCTTATAGTCAAGAGCCGTGCAAAGGGCAGGGATCTGCAGTGATCACCTGAACAAGAAGGAAAGAAAACATAATTTGCAGTCATCTGGATTTTCAACACAACAATGAGAGAGGAAAGCCAGGGTAAACCATCAGGGACCATGGAAAATATTGAACTTGGGGATGTCTAATGGGATTTGGATGCCAGGATGTAGCCAGAAGTGAACTGTATATAAGCTGCATGCTGTTCATAATGAATTCTGCACAATTCATTCCTTTCCAGCCAGCCTCTATATCTGTAGAAATCCAGTGAAACAGCAGTTTTGTACCACAAAGATATGCAGATTTCTTTGGAAAGGAAAATTACTGCTCACTGGAGGAGCAATAACTTATAGGGTGATTTTCATAATAAGCAGAGATGGGTGAAACTCAGGCTTGGCAAAGTTTTCTGACTCACTTTCATTGTGTGCTTGATCACTATGTCCATTCCCATCTCCCTATAAAAACTTTCAAGAAGAGGGAATAATGTTGTTGAACAGCACCACAACACATGTGAGTACCTGCATTTAAAGTGTAGAAATCTTACATCAAAATATAAAATGATTTTTCCCTTTGTAGAAGTATAAGCTTACAGTCTAGCCCAATGATTATCTATCTCCCTTAAAGTGAGACATTTGCGTTGTTGATGAATATAGCTCAGCTGTAGCAGAGCTGGAGCTGAAACTCTTGCTATGAGCAATACCGAGAAACAGATTATTCAGCATATGATTCTTTTGATGTGTTTCAGACACTTATTTCAACATGAGATTATTCATACCCAGAGAATCCTTGTTTCTCTCCAGTGATTCTGAAAGAGCTGAGAGAAGCAACCAAGGAGCAGACATCTATGCTATACTTACGTTCAGATAAATCTTACCCTTTCAGACAATTCTTCCTTCTTTTCAGACAATTCTTAGTTCTCTAAAATCAGTTGATATTCTGGGTCACAATAAAATTATTATTATTATTCAAAATTTAAATTAATGAATAATACGCAATAAATTTCCACAAGCCTACGCACAAATCCCCTTTAGGACTTAGTAGACCCATACTTTTTGCTGAAGTCAAAGTATTATTTTCATCATTTCTTCAAATACTTTTCTTTATACCTTAAGACATTTGGTGCTGTTGTATGGTCCTTGTGTCACAGGAAACTTGTATAGCTTTTTTTCCCCCTTCAATGTGACCCGGGGTTGGGGGGAGTTTATTATGCTGATTTACCCTTGTATAACTGGAAGTAGAATCAGGTGCACAGCAGGTGAGCCACCTAAGGCATGAGGTGGCAAATTGAATTGGAAGAACACAGTAATATTTTAAATTCTATGTCTTCTGTGGTTGGAAAGAAGTTAACATAAACTAGATGATATGAAGACAGCTGAGAACAGTGGATCCACGCTGCTTGAAAGCACACGTACTTCTTACACTGCTTGTGAACTTCCCATAAAAGCGCAGCTTTTTTGTACAAACAACAGGCCTTCATGCTTGGCACCTGAATGATTCTCTGTTTCCAGCAGAGAAACTGTGGGTTTATGGCCTAAGAATGACAATAGGAATGTTTTTATTGCTAGGATCACAGCTGGAGATGATTATTACATTTTTCTTTGTCACAAGGCAATGCTATAAGCAGCAAAACATGCTTTCAGGCTGATTTAAGGGAGTATTTCTGGAAAAAAAGCCCTCTCTCTGCTTCAATTTTCCTTTCTCAGAACTAGGTTTACTTTACCACTGGAAGGCAGGAGGTCCATGACATTTTTGTTCTGACAGGAAATGATGCAAAATCTACATGATTTGCTTTATTGAGGAGACTGGAGAGAAATCAGTGTTAAGGATCCTCAGGGTTGGGTATTCTCATTCCTCTGCAAATTTACCACAGTGCCCGTGTTTGGAAAAGGGCAGTCAGAGAGTCTGTCTGTGCTGCATATCACAGTTTCCCTCTCAGCAGGCTGCAAAATCTAGAAAGTGCCGGAAAGGTCTGTTAGCACTGAGCTCCAGTGCCATCTCATGTGAAGCCAGCTTGGCACGATGTTGACGTGCTCTAAAAGCCCAGTCCAAATGTTACTATAGTAAATGAGTTGAAGGTGCTCTAAAGAAGACATTCCAATACAGAAATACTGTGGCAGCAGCTCCTCTTTGCAAACGAAGTCTAAAGGATAACATTTTTGACCTTTCAAAGATATACCATACCTTCTAACCTCAGTAGTCAGCTCAGTCGATGGTAACCTCAGGAAATGACTGGTATCAATCAGCCTTTTTATAGACACAAATGCATGTCTAAACATCATCTTTTGTAATTAATACAGTCCATTCCTCCATTCTCCCATTGACTTTGGTAGCTGAGATGTAATCTGATTTAATTCCCGTAACATAATCTTGTTTGTTTTTATAGTACTTCCCCCTGCTAATATTAAAAACCTATTCATTTTGTTGTATGCACTGTCAGATAGATGTGCGTCTGTGGGTGGATTGTAAACATGGAAGAGCTGATATATGAAGAAATGGTTTCAGTGGGCTGAAATCACCTAGGGCTGAAACAATATCCAGAAAGCTGAGTGTCTGATAAGCCTTTCCCTTTCAGAAATGTAGCCACAATATTCATAACACAAAGGTGACAATGGTTCTCCAGAAGCACATGTTATTTCATTCAAAGTCTTTGCAAATTGAAAGAGTACCTTTAAGAATTTCTTTTGCTTGACTACAAACATTTTACATTTTATTCTAATTTCATAGGATGAACTTAAAGACTCAGGAACTCTCATGTTTCAGACTGAACCAGCTGGTGAACATTCAAATTGTAAACATAGACTTGTGCCGGACCAGTTATAGACCTCTGCAATGTAGACATCTTCAGCTGAGATTCTCTTTAACATCAGAATAGAGAAATTAGATTTTCTGGGGAGCAGATCATCTTACCAGAAAAATAGACATTACAAATACATCAGAGAAAGCATGTGTAAAAGGGTCTATTTCTTTCCAATTGCAAAGGGTTCATAGATGTCCGCATTGTTGACGCTGATACCTGATGAAATCAATTGCACCCAGAGAACATCTGATGGATGGTAAAGTCCCAGAAGGACTTCAAATGGCTTCAGTCTGGAGCTTCACCACTACTGAGAGAGTCAGAAGCAGTTATTGCCTCCCCATTGATCACACAGGCAGGTGTAGTCTGCAAGCCTTAGACATTATTAGAGACCAAATCCACCTGAAGCGTCCTAAAAGAAACCCAATTATAATCTTAATCTCCTACAACAGTGAGCTTCTTTTTGGAATTAATGGATCCTAGGTACTTATACGAGAAGTTCATATCTAAATACCTGTGCGAACTAGTCAGTTAAGTGGAAAGACCCCTATCAGGGCATGCAATTATAACCTGCTATTTATATATCAGTTCCATATGTATATTCCAACTCAGATGAGAAACACATCATTTTACTTATTATAGAAAAATATGGTGAAAGACAGGTCTTGATTTAGCACTAAAATATATGAAATGAGGTGACAAGGTAAAAGATGTCAGAGGTGAAAAGAACAGCCTTACATTATGAAGCAAGTTAGGGGCAAAAACAGGACAGACATCAGATTTCTGGAGCTTTCCTCTTCCATGAGGTCATATTGCCTTCCTACTCTGTCTATGCTCTAGGTAAATAAAGGTCAGCTATGGATGATGAACTCCATTACTCTAATTAAAAACAAAGCCTGCTCCCACTGCCTGCCCCTTGAGGAAATGTCTGGACTTTACTCCCATGAAATTGTTTGAATGTATTAAAATAGTGTGGAATATATGCTCTTAAACTCCTGATTAATCAAGAGACAGAGACAGAAGCAGAGATACACAGAGAGGTTAGGGACGTTGCACCGTGTACGAGCAGTATCATAGATTCAAGTCATGTGTCATTGTTTAGGTCAAATCGGCCACTGGGGACGTGGGGGACCCCAGATGGGATCGACAGATGCTCCCTTCTACCCCTCTTCAAAGAGAGAGGCAGAGGAGGGAAAAGGAGACTTAAGAGTTTAGAAGAAACTAAACTACTTTAATGAGATATTAATAATAACATACAAGGCAGTAATGAAATATATACAAAACCGTATCAAGCTCCCAAGATGACAATCACGACACCGGCTGGCACTGGGGCAGTCCCAGGCTGGACTCAGTGGTGGACGGGAACTGGATTCCGGGTCTGCCTTCAGGATCGGGACCAAAGGCAGACGATTGAAGTGAAGAGAGCGAGAGAGCGAAAGAGCAGAAAAAAAAAAAAGAGAGGGAGAGAGCAAGAGAGCAAGAGCAAGAGAGTGAGA
>VZSZ01001390.1:0-16875 GCA_013398815.1 Ibidorhyncha struthersii
CAGGGGGTCCGCCCTTCTGCGGTGCTCCTGGGTGCCGCCCTCTGGGCACCTGCTTTATGGGTGCTTGGTGGGTGCGCAGCGAGCGACTCGCTGCCCTCTTTCACAGCTCGTTTAGAACTGCCACGGGTGGTGCTGGCTCCGCCCCTGCCACGTCAGTAGCACTACCCCCAAGCTGCTGGTTTTGTCACCAACATGAGGGCGAACTAGTCGCTTCCTCCGGCTTTGAAAAGCCCCAAAAGAGCCCCTTGCCGGCCCTTTTCGCCTCCGATCCCCTTCCCCAGTGCGGACTTACCTGCACTGGAGCTGGTCTCCTCAGCGAACTTACCTGAAATCATCATAGCCATCCACTGAATCACAACTCAGCAACTTGGAAACTGGAAAAGCTGATTGGCTTGAGAGGGGTTGAGAACAAGATATGCAGTCATCCCCCACAGTAACATAAGTGCATATACATTCCTCTTTAAATCTATACAGTTAATGATATTGATAGATGTTATCCTAACCTAATAAGTTAGCTTATGCTAGTATTATTAATGACATTTTTAGCTAACAGTTAATGAAACTAATAATGAACAGGACATTGCATTGTTTGAAGTACCTCTAGCTTTAATTAACTGGCAATAAACAGAATGCTGTGTTGCTTGAAGTTCTTATCCTCTGGACCTTAACACCTGGGACTGATTGTGTATAGGATGAGTTATGTGACAACCTAGTCCAGCTGGCCAACAGAACTTACTTTTAAGGTATCCTGAAGTGAACTACCTTCATTATAATACTAAAAACCACATCCATGGGTCAAGAAGACCCATGCCCAGGTGAAGACCATTCCCCTGCGCAAGCGCAGTGACTGAAGAGAATGACACAGCAGATATTATAACTACATGTAAATTATTAACCAATCATTTTAACTGGGAGTGGGATTCCTTGTAATTTTTGTGTATAAATATGATGGGGAAAATGGCTTAAGGTGTGCTTGATTTGTGGGAAATCCACCTAGCACCCAGGCCTGAATAAACACAGCATCTCTCCTCAGCATGTGAGATTGCTGAACATGAATCTGCTTTTCGGACAACAATATGATAAGCTGCTGCTTTGCTTTCCCCCATTTCTATCTGACCCATGGCACCCAGGCAGCAGGGGTGAACCAAGCCTTTTATCACCCACAAGGGATATCTCAGAAGTAAAAACAGAAAAGTGGGCAGAGAAAATGAAAGCTACAAGAAGCTAGGTAAAATTTATATATAGGCCTTATGGGGAAAATATTAAAAGCTCCCTTTTGGAGGGGTAACTTGAAAGACTGGATTTGTGGTTAGGTGTACTGGAGACAGAATTGTGGATGATTGAAACTTACTTTTAGGAGCTTAGCGTAGAAAGCAGGCTGGAAGAGCATGGAGGAGGTTCATAAATCATCTTACCAAGATGACAAGACAATATTCTATATTTCTTTTGCAGCTTTCCAGGTGTTCTGAGTTTTTTTTAGTTCAAGCGCTAGTAGTAGATGCAATTGTTTCCCATGTCAAAACCCTACTGTAAGCAGAGGCATTGCTACAACAAGTTGGCAGTGGGTGGGGACAGTGCATAAACCCCATATTTGGTAGGACAGAAATAGTAAAGTACTGAATTAGCATTTCTGTGGAAGACAATAGTTTGTTAAATTTCTCTGAAGAAAACAGACAACAAAAAAATGAAGTTAGCAGGAAGAAACTGTAGGTTATTCACCCTCACTAACTTCAGAAGCTGTGTTATCATGTGGGGCATTGTTTCATTATGGTGCTATGCCCACTGCACGTGCCTCAGCTTTCCTAACTTCCGATTTGCTGCTCGGCTCCCCGTGGTCAATGAGAAACAACTTAGATTGTGAATGCCAATGGGCAGCAGATAAGTATATATGTATATATGTGTGTTTGTGTGGGGGGGGTATTAGCGTCCTAAACTGAGCTTTTGAACTCGCAAGTTCAAGCCTGCTAGTTGCTGCTACAAGCTAGTTGTAAGCTGTGATAACACATGGACTAAATTGGAGTGACACATACTGAATCCTCCAACTCAAGAAGAGAGATGTGAAAACCACTGATTAGTAGACTGATTGTGCATTGTGCTTTGCATAAAAACTATTTAGATGGAGAAAAATGGCCTTGGTGAGAGAAAGAAGACCCCAGAAAAGAAGCTGTGTGAATCAAATGCCTGGGCATGCCCAGGACTCCACTGGTAACACCAAAGACTGATAACTGCAAGCAGCCGCATGGCACAAAACTGTCATGACTATCTGCTGACCTTCTCAGGCCAGCAGCAATCTCCCTGATGGGAAGAAATGTTGAGAATAAGTGAATGGCTCTGGGATTGTGGGGGAATGAGAAGAATGTGAAATAATCAAGTGGTAAAACCTCTAATGTCATTCATTCTTAAACAAACCCTGTCATCCAAATCCTCTACTCATTGTTTACTCTGCCTTGCCCATGACACTCAACATCCACAACCTAAACATCAATGTTCCAGGCCTAAACAAGTCATCAGCTTGCTAAGATAAGCATGCAAATGGCTTATCTTCGCTGATGATAGGCCTTGAGATGTAGCAGCCTCCTGCACATACCCAAAAGTTAGTATTTTCTCTATATAACTATAACTGCTGAGGGCATCTGGCTCCCTTACTCATAGTTAAGTCTCGTGTCTAATCACCACACAGGTATTCTGTATGCTAAGGGGCATTTCCAGGGGTCTAGCTATGTGTGTATTTTGATGCTATTAATGGCATTTGAAACCCTGTCATCTGTGCCATCAGTTATTGCAGCCATCACAATCTGGCTGCTGAGTGACAGAATCTACTTCCCAGTTATGTTCTCAAAAGCACAGACAAATTCCCTTGTGTTCTTTTAAGTCGGCTGTGAAAGACTGACTCCAGCAATTCCTGTAGAGCCAGCGCCTGCCCATGTGGTGTTAAACTCAGCGTTCTTCCCTCTTGTCAATCCCATTCTCTGCTTGTGGGCTTAAAACCCACTGCTTTTCAGCGATTGAGAAATGTGTGTCAAGCAAATTACCCATTTCTTTTCTAGAATTTGAGAAAGATTAGTGTTTTCCTTTATTGAGTTATAGCCATCAGTACGTTTAACGTTAATAGCAAGTAACTCTTTGTTTCAGTCTATGTTCAAAGGTAGGGGACAAACAGCTTCAGGAAAGACTATGTTTCATTTTTTACTGTACCTTCAGACTGTCCTGTTACTTCAATTAGAGTAGCATGAATAATTCAGAAATGTTAGCAGAAGGTAATTAAATAAAGGAAGCAGAAGTTTCAGTCCAAATAAGCTTCTGTGATTTGCTTCCTCCCAGGGATTATTGCATTTTCAAGGTCTTTTGGAGATTCTGTCTTGCTGAAAACATGATCCAAGGTGTATAGACTTGCCTACACAGGCTTCAATCTATGCTTCAAATCCATTCAATGGATTGTTTGGAATGTGCTTCAAATCCATTCAATGGATTGGTTTGGGTTAGAACGTACCATCAAAGATCATCTAGTCAACCCCTCCCCCCTGCTACGGGCAAAGACATGTTGCACTAGATTCGGTTGCTCAGAGCCCCATCCAACCTGACCTTGAACACTTCCAATGGTAGGGAATCCACAGCTTCACTGGGAAAGCTGTTCCAGTGTCTTACCACCCTCATCGTAAAACAGTTCTTCCTTATGTCCAATAAAAAGCTACCCTCTTTCCGATTAAAACTGTTACCCCCTGTCCTGTCATTGCAGACCCTGGTAAAAAGTCTTTCCCTGTCTTTCTTATAAGACCCTTTTAAGTTCTGAAAGGCTGCCACAAGGTCTCCGCTCAGCCTACTCTTCTTCCGGGCTGAACAATACCAACTCTTTCAGCCTTTCCTCACAGGAGAGGCGTTCCAGCCCTCTGAAAATTTTCATGGCCCTCCTCTGGACCCGCTTGAGCATGCTGGGGACCACAGAGCTGTATGCAGTACTCCAGGTGGGGTCTCACCAGACCAGTAGAGGGGCAGAATCACCTCCCTCGACCTGCTGACCATGGCCTTTGATGCAGCCCAGCATATGATTATCTTTCTTGGCTGTAAGCACCCATTGCTGGCTCATGTCCTATCTTTTGTCCACCAGTATCCCCAAGTCCTTCTCTACAGGTGTGCTCTCAATCAGTTCAGCTCTCAGTCTGTACTGATAGTGGGGATTGCCCCAGCCCAGATGCAGGACCCTGCAGTTGGCCTTGTTGAACTTCAGGAAGTTTACATGGGCCTGCTTCTCAAGCCTGTCAAGGTTTCTCTGTATGGCATTCCTTCCCTCAAGGGTATCGACAGCACCATTCAGCTTGCTGTCATCTGTGAACTTGCTGAGGTTGCACTCAATCACACTATTTATGCTTTTGATGAAGATACAAATTAGCATTGGTCCCTGTGAGGACCCCTGAGAGACACCACTCATAACTGGTTTCCACTTGGACATCGAGCCATTGATTGTAAGTCTTATCCATCTAATAGTGCATCTAATAGGGACCATATCAAAGGCCTTACAGAAGTCAATGTAGGTGAGATCTGTAGCCCTTCCCTTTCCACTGATGCGGTCACTCCATTGTAGAAGGAGGTCACTACATTAGTCAAGCACATTTGCCCCTGGTGAAGCCATGCTGGCTGTCTCTAATCACCTCCCTGTCTTCAATACACTTCAACATAGCTTCCAGGAGGACATGTTTAATGATCTTACTGAGGTGAGGCTGACTCATCGGTAGTTCCCAGGGTCCTCCTTATTTTAAAAATGGGTGCAATGTTTTTGTCCAGTCACTGGGAACTTGACAGCCATGGCTTTTCAAACATGATGGAGAGTGGCTTAGCAACTTCATCTGCCAGTTCCTTCAGGACCCTGAGATGCATCTTTTTGGCTCCCATGGACTTGAGTGTGTTCAGGTTCCTCAGGTGGTCTCAAACCTGATCTTCTTTTATGATGGGAAGGACTTCATTCTTCAAGTTCCCACCTGGAGGTTCAGGGACTTGGGATATGTGGAAAGAGTGATTGCCCCCAATTTTCACTGAGGCCAAAAAAATTTTTGACTACCTCAGACTTCTCCATGTTGGTTGTCACTGGTTCTCCTGTCTTATTAGGGAGACACATTTTCTTTAATTTTCCTTTTATGTCCAACATACCTGTAGAAGACCTTCTTATTATTCTTCATATCCCTTGCCAAATTCAAATGCAACTGTGTCTTAGCTTTCCTGATCTCATCCCTACACATCTGGGCAGTATTCCTATATTCTTCCCAGGTTACATGACCCTGGTTCCACTGCCTGTGCATTTCCTTCTTACAGGAAGAAGTAGATGAGCTCCCCTTTGAGATAACTGCAAAAGGACTCACATTTACAGATCTTAGTCCCCCTGGGCACCTGAATCCCCTTGGTATCTGCTGAAGGGAAAGCATTGATTGCAACTTTCTAGCACAGGTGACTGAAGAGTCATAGGGGAGAGATGCTGTGCTGGACTCAATTATTAAAAACAAGGAAGAAATGGGTGGGGAAATTAAGGTTGGAAGCAGCCTTGGCTGCAGTGACCATGAGATGGTGAAGTTCAGGTTTGTAAGACCAGGGAGTAGGGCACAAAAAGCAGGATCATAACCCTAGGATTCAGTAGATCAAACCTCAGCCTCTTTATGGATCTGCTTGAAAGAATCCCACAAAATATGTTCCTGGAGAGCCATAAGCCTAAGCCCTCAAAAGCAGATTCCTGGGGGACACTGCTAAGTATCTCCCTAAGTAATTTAAAGTTTGCTCTCTTGAAATCCAGGATAGTTACTCTGCTGTCCTTTTTTCTTATTATGTCAACAATTTTAAACTCAACCATTTCATGATCTCTGTGGCCAAGACAGCCACCTACCATCACATCTGCCATGAGTCCTTCTCTATTCTGTATGTCTAGGAGTGCATCTTTCCTAGTTGGCTCACTGAGTACTTGTGACAAGAAATTGTCTTCAACAAACTTCAGGAATTTACCAGACTTGCTTGTCACAGCAGTATGGTATTCCCAGTTGATGTCTGGGAAGCTGAAATCTCCCATAAGATCAAGGGCTACCGATGCAGAGATTTCTCCTAATTGCCTGTAGAATAAATCATCAGTGCTAACATCCTGGCTGGGCAATTGACAGTAGACACCACTACAACATCTCCTTTGTTTTCTGTCCCCCTAATCCTCACCCAGGGGCTCTCAATCATATCTTTGCTAACTGTAAGGGTTGTACAGTCAAACCCCTCCCTCACAGACAGTGCAACTCCTCCACCTTGCCTGCCCTGCCTATCCCTCCTGAACATCCTGTAGCCCTCCATCCCAGCACTCCCATCATGGGACTCATTCCACCAAGTCTTGCTAATACCACTGGCATCATAGCTCTGGGAACAGACTGGTGCTTCTCACTTGTCCTGTTTGTTTCTTGTACTGTGTACATTGGTGTACAAGCCTTTCAGATGTGTTCCTAAACCCTTAGTGTCCATGGAGCTGTGTCATCCTCAGGTGGTGCCATGTGAAACCTTGGCTTACCTTCAGGTCTCCTGTTGTTATCCCCTTCCCCCATCCATTCTAGTTTAAAGCCCTCTCAATCAGTCCTGCCATCTTACAAGCAAAGAAGTGTTTCCATCACTGGGACAAGTGGATCTCATCAGGCCTTAGCACACCTTGTGTCTTGAAGTCTCTTCTGCCATTATAAAAATGAAAGTCCTATTGGAGGTACAAGTCTTGGAGCCAGGTATTGATGTCTTGGGCGCACCTGTTTCTTCCAATGTCTCTCCCCATTACTGAGAGGATTAAAGAAAACACTACCTGTGCTCTGGAATCCTTTAGCATTCTTCCCCGGGCTCTGAAATTTCTTTTGATTGACCTTGGACTTCTTGAGACATCGTTAGTACACATGTGAAAGAGCAGGTGTCCTGGTTTGAGGTAAAACAGGACCAATATTGTTCAGTAACTTTGCTTCTTAGTTAGGCCTCTTCTAACTACTGAAATTAACAACATATTGTGCAGACAATATTTGCTCTCAGAGTAGTAAGACCAATGTTTATAGCTGATGCCCAGGCATGGTATGCAGAGAGGCTCTTGCTTATACTTATTGCTATAACAACCAAGGCCAGCCAACTTTGTTATTTGCCCTATTGGAGGGTCAGACACAGAAAAGCACGATGGGGTCCCACCTGCAGGGAGGAGCAGACAGGACAAGTGACCCAAAACTGAACAACAGGGTATTCCATCCCATCTGCATCATGCTCAGTATAAAAGCTGAGGGATCAAAGGGTCAGCTCTCTTTCTTCAATGGCCGATGTCTGAGGAGGACTCAGTTCGTCTGCCTTTGGTCCCGATCCTGAATGAAGATCCAGAATCCAGTTCCCGTCCATCAGTGTGTCCAGCCTGGGACTGCCCCAGTGCCAGCCGGTATCGTGATTGTCATCCTGGGAGCTTGATACAGTTTTGTACATATTTCATTATTTCCCTTTTATTTTATTATTAATGAATCATTAAAGTACTTTAGTTTCCTTCTAAACTCATAAGTCTCTTTCTCCCTCCTCTGCCTCTCTCTTTGAAGAGGGGTAGAGGGGAGCATCTGTCAGTCCCGTCTGGGGTCACCCACGTCCCCAGTGGCCGATTTGGCCTAAACCATGACAGCAGGAGTGGGTAATAATCCAAAAGCTGTACTAAGCTTGTCAGTTGTCTGGTCACATTCCCGATTCCTCCCCAGGGAGGCAGTAAACTTCCCTGAAAAGAGGGTCCGGTCTGCAGAAGTGTACCTCCATTCCTCTCAAGAGGGAGTCACCTAGGTCCATAACTCTTTCTTTCTTCTAAACACCGGTCTTAATGCAACTCTTGAAGCAACGCTGAAGCAGGTACATCTCAAATCGAGTGTGGCTGTGTATAAGTCCACCCTGCAGCAGGTGTACCCTTGAACAGACTGGTCCATGAATAAGTCCATGCTGCCGCAAGTACACCCCTAAGGGACTGTGGTCTGCAGATAATTCTGTGCTGGAGCACAGGCAAGGGGAGAAGTGCATTGCAATGGTAAACCTTATAACCTGGTCCAAAGGAATCAGGTGTGAAGATTGGATATACCTTTAAATTGCTGTAACCCCTCATTTAAGTTGTATGTTGTAGGAAGCACTATAGAAGGAACCACCTGAGCCAATGGAGAATGAGCCTCACAAGAAGCAGTACAAGTGTAGTGGTGACCTGACCTGAGTTGGGTTTGGTGCGCAATAACTCCACACAACGTACCACCTGTTCTGTCATGAATGACCACTGTAACAGATGGAGCCCAAAGTCATGGACTTAATGAACACAATGGACATTTTATGGACATTTTAGAACGTGGCCCATAGACCAAAGGAATGATATCTGTATAAATCAAAGGATGGGAAGGGGGTTTGTTTAATGAGAATGTATTGGGTACACCATCATGGGACTTGAGCATGATGAAAACGGTATGGCATAAGAGGTAGAGATTATATTAGTTTTGGCTGGGATAAAGTTAATTTTCTTCATAGTAGCTCATATGGTGCTATGTTTTGTACCTGTGACCAAATCAGTGTTGACAACACAATGATGTTTGAGCTATTGCTGAACAGCATGAAGACCTTTTTCTGTTTCTCATGCTGTCGTGCCAGGTGCTTAGCGAGGCAATATGTGTTGATTTGGGTTAGTGTGTATTGGTTTCCTTTTTTGTTACTCTTTGTTTCTTATTATTCTCAGCTATTCTGGCATGGATGCTTCCACAGGTAACAATCCCTTTAGAGTTGCTCCAGTATGGGTTCCCCCACAGGCTGCAGTCTTCTTGAGTTACATCTGCAACTTATTATTCTTCTGTATGTCTTCACATTTGTCCTCACATTCATCCTCACACGTCTTCTCCTGAATCTCCCTTTGTACCTTGTCCTCTGTCTCACTTTGTACTTCCACATATGCTTCCTTTTGCATCTCCACTTGTGCACCCTTTCCCTGGTGGTTACCACCCTCTCTTTAATATGTTTGAGTTGAGGTACTGTATATTCCTCCGATTGGTTCAAATTTTGTCAGAGTGTTTTACATTACTGAGCTGGCTGGAACCCACTGTGACTAGCCCAGGTCAGTCTGTGACCTTCTCCATCATAAGTCACCAGCTGAACAGAGCAGTCATCAGTTGGTGTGCAGCATCTACAACTGCATTTGTAGCAAGGGATACCTTACATTACCTATCTTGGAAAGTCAGGAACTAGTCAGCATATCCAGCCAGACTGATCTGCCACCCGTCTGGCTTTGCCCTCATGTTGCTGATTTGTGAAGTCAGATCAATTATTTCAGCTCCCCAGGATTTAATTTCCCACTGCTGGAAAAGAAACCCCTGGAAGATTGAGGCCTTCTCAGCAACTCAGAGGGCTAGTGAAATCCTCAGTCTTGTGAAACGTCATAATAAACTACAAAGTAAAAAGGCTGTTTCCATGGCAAGGTTTTGGTAGCAGGGGGGCTGCAGGCTGGCCTCTTCAAGAAGAGGCCAGGGGCTGCCCTGGCCAGTTCCAGCCGGCACTGTGACAGACCCACCGCATGACACAGCTGAGCCCAGCAGCCAAGCTGGTGGCACCTCTGTGAAAACATGTTTAAGAAAGGGCAGAAGACCACACGGGCAGTGAGAAGGGAGGAAAAGAGTGTAAGAAACAGCTTTGTGAGCACCAAGGTCAGAGATTAAGGAGGGGTAAGAGGTGTTCTAGGTGCTGGAGAAGACATTCCCCTGTAGCTCGTGGAGGACTCCATGCCGGAGCAGGTGGATATTTCCTAAAGAAGCTGTGGCCTGTGGAGAGCCCACATTGCAGCAGGTTTCTCCTGACAGGAATTGTGGACCACAGAGAGTATCTATGCAGGAGCAGGGAAAACTGCGAGGAGGAAGGAGCAGCTGAGAGGAACTGTTATGCACTCATCCCAACTCCCCAGTTTGTACTGTAACTCCTGCCCCATTCCCCCCCACACCCCCCGCACCATTTGGACACTGGGGGAGAAGTAGAGGGTTTGGGAATGAAGAAGTGAAGTTGAGCCTGGGAGAAAGGGAGAAGTAGTCAAAGGTGTTGTCTTAATTTTGACTTTGGTTCACACCATTGAACTCTATTTTAATTGGAAATTAAGTAAATTAATTTTTCCCAAGTCAAGTCTGTTCTGCCCATGATGGTAATTGGTAAGTGAGCTCCCTGTCTTGATTTTGACCCACAAGCGTTGTCCTCTTATTTTCTCCCCCCTGTCCTGTTGAGGAGGGGGAGTGAGAGAGTGGCTGGGTGTCTAGCCAGGGTCAACCCAGCACAAGGGCTGAGGACTTTCTCTTGGTTATGTTTTTTCCGCATAAATAAGTTTCTGGAGGAAAGTCAAGTCCCACTATTCCTCCCATAGAGAACAGGCATCAATCATTTGGTCACTCTAAGAGCAGTGGCAGTGCTCCCAAGTGCCCCAAACCAGCAGATGCAGAGTTGTCGTAATTTCCCCTTTTCTGACTGAGAAATGGGTACAAATGGTTCTTCTCTGCATGACAGGCACCTGCTTTTCTTGTTTTAGGAATGCTTCTTAAATGTAGCCCCACAACACACAAAGTAATAGCATGGCAGAAAAAGAGAAGCTTCCAATTCATGTGGAAATAGTTTTCTTCCACTATCTCTCACAGTCCTGTTCTGGACCTTGGGGTTCCACCTTTCTGTGGGTATCCAGGGACCTACATGGCTTCCTACATAATTTTCTTGAAAAAGCCCAGAGGGGCCACAGAAGGGGGGAAAAGTCTTTCTAGCTCAGCCAAAGGAACTATCCTTGGGAACTGCCCCGGCCCTGATCACCAGACAATAGTCTGAGATTAGTACTGACTACAGGAAGGAATGATGCTACCGTGCCAAAGGAACTATATTTGAATTCAGTAACAGTGGTACAAACCATCCTTGACAAATATAGTTGAAATGGAGACAGAAATAATGCTCTTGAGAACTATCAAATCAGAAAAACTTATAGAAAGTGCCATGAGCATACAAATCCTTATAAAAGAGCCATGGAAAGTGAAGAAATATGTCTCGGCATCTGATGCAAGTCCACTGAACCCCAAGTCAGTGGAGTACGAACTGGACTCATACATATCCTCATTGAATCTCTGTCCCATTTCATTCTGCCCTCTGGTTCCTTCCCCACTCAGATATGATCATGAAGGGGGATCTATTTGAACTGCACTTGGATAAAATTCAGATCCTATTGTCCTGAGGATAATTTGCCCTGAGTCTGTATGGTCAGTCAAGGCCCCACGTGCTCAGCATTATTACTGGCATCAAAGGAGAATCCTTAAAATGGAACAAACATTTGTTTGGTCCCTTATTAACTTTTAATCAATGTAGCACATTACTGTCAGAGCCAGGAGGCTTGATGCCTAGGCTGCAAAAAGTCCTGTTTAAAAGATGTACCCTATTTTCAGGCTGGGCTTGATCTTTTTTAGGTGAGACAGCTCCCGATGAGTTCCTTCACTGAGTCCATATTTGCTGAACCTTTGGAGAGAAAAAAGAAAAGAAGAATAATCTAAAGTCCACTTTAAATATTTCCTTTTGTCTAACACCCCAGAGTCCTGAACGACAAAGACAAGCATGTCATGCTGTCACCAAAACAATCCTTTCCCAACTGGCCACCATACAGATAACTGTTAAAAAAGGCTGAAACCTGTCACCTTTGGCATGCACACACACACACAGAGTACACACATGGCCAGCCACAGAAACCAACAGTCAGAAAGCAGTGCCTTTACCAGCACCCACATAAACACCAGTAGCAGACACAAACATGATTAACACTATAGGCGCAGTCCTTCTCCTGAACAGGAGCCATTAACCAGATATTCTCATAAAGCAGGTATCCTTACCTTTCATACATTTTTAACTCACTTTCCCTGCTCCCTGCCTGCTGCTCTCACTGTCCTATTTGTCAGAGGAGGGTAGTGAGAAAAGAAAGGCCAGAAAGAGTTTAAGCCTTTGCACCCACCTAAAGCCCCTTGCACACACACAAAAAAAAAAAAAAAAAAAAAAGAAAAAGATTTTTAAGCATTAATGACACATACAATGCTCCACCAGGATAAGCTGAGTATGTAGACCTGAGTGGGCTGTACCTCAGGGGGGGAAAAGTGAGGCTTTTGCTACAATCACCTTCTCAGCCACAGAGCACAGTGCAAGACTGTGTCTTTCTGAAGAAGGGATCTCAGTGGCTTTAGGGATGATCCTTGACCCATTAATCCTTGCCTACAAATGGCCCTCTTCAGCATGACAGACTTCTTTGTACAGCATTTTTTCCACTGCAAGGAGACACAAACCACCAAAATTCACAGTAAGTCCTCTATGGTTTTAAGATATTAATTACTCTCTGCTGGGAGGCAGGAAGTAGAAAAGATTTCTGCCTCCAGTCTCAGGTCTTATTCCATCCATAAGCGAAGATTTAATTCCAAATAGCTCATATCCTTACATTAACAAGGATCTTAAGAGGAGGTTGATGTTGAGTAATAGTTTTAGTAATGGGATGTAGCTGTCTGGGGAGAAGAGTGACAAAGCCTGTAAAATATTTCTGGACTGAAGCAGGTGTCAATTACACCTGCCAGTGCAGACTATCCCACAGAGGGAACTACAGAGTCACAGAGTGGAATACGAGGGAAGGGACTTCTGATGGCCATCTAGTCCAACCCCATGCTCCAAACAGGGCCAACTTAGACCTGTATTCCCAAGGGCCACGGGCTTTCAGGATTTGAGTATTTCCAGGAACTGAGATGTCACAACATCTCTGGATCCCTGTTACAGTTTTTTATCACCTTAATGATATCGGTAAGTAAATAAATAAATAACCTTGCATCTAAATGGAAAATCCCCTCTTGCAACCTATGATAATTGCACCTTGTACTATTTTAGTGCACTGGTAAGATCCACCCTTTTTTTTCTTCAGACTGAACATACCAAGTTCTCACATGTGTCATATGCTCCAGCATCCTGAGCCTTGGTGGCTTCTTCTGGACCATCTCCAGTGTGTCAATGTTTTTCTGGTCCTGTGGAGCCCAGACTGGACACATTACTCAAAATGAGGGTTCACTGCTGCTGGACAGAGGGGAAGAATCATTTCCCTTTATCAGCTGGCTATGCTCCTGCTAATACAGCCTAGTACATATCTGGCCTTCTTTGCTGCTAGGGCACACTGTTGATTCCTCTTAACTTGTTGCTGAGCAGGTCCTCCATGTCCTTTTCTGCAGAGTTCCTCTGTAGCCAGGCAGCCCCCAGCCAGTCCCAGTGTATGGGTTTGTTTTGGTTTGTTTTTTTTAGGGTTGGGTTTTTAATTTGTTTTGTTTCGTTTTCATTTCAGGCGAAGAGCTTTGAATTTGCCTTGACTGAGCTTCCAGAGCTTCCTGTCTGCTGTTTTATAGCTTCATGAGGTGTCTCTGACTGGCAACTCTACGTTGCAGTGTGTGGGCTGCTTACTAATCTGATACAATTCATGTTAGGGCTGCTGACGAGTTGAATAGGCCCTGGCCAGAGGTTTATCTAACTGAACAGGATGAGCTACTAGATGTGACAATAGAAATTTCAGACATGATAGATAAAAGTGTGAGAAGTTGGAAAAATATACATTCATGACTTGAATAGCTGGATTTCATGTATTTCATATATTTCATATAGTCATGTGAGAAATAGCTGAACTTCACAGACAACTGGAGAGGAACTTTGGGGACCTTTGGGGGAGTAGAGTCTTGCAAAGCCAACAGCATTTAGGTGCCCATATTAGTGATAACATTTAAGGCTGAAATTACATCAGTGTCAGAAATACTGAATTTGGAGATACATGTAGCAAAATGGAGACTAATGGGAAAAAATAATCAGGAATTGGGTGTTGAATGGGAAAAGGAAAGTGAGGAACAATGGCAGTGAAAGGGAGGGGGAAGAAACAGGAAACCATTAATAAGATATGTAAGACCTGTGACTAGTGCTGTCTGGAGGTGCCTTTTGCTCAGCCCTGCACTTGATCGTAACAGCCTAAATCACAAAAATAACTGAAGCCTATTATCCAGGCAATTCCACAAGCATCAGAAGAACCAGAGAAAAATGGGGGTGCTAGGGATGGGAGACTGAGGAGGAGGCAGTGCTTTACATGACCAACAAGGAACACTCAGGACAGACAGACTGAGCATTTTGGAGTTGCCATACTAGTATGTAGTTCAGACATGACAGCATCTGCATCCTGCCCTAACAATCCTCATGCTTGCTGAGGACACATTCTGTTCCATCATCAAGCTGTTTAAAAAGACTTTAAACAGTATTGACTCCAGTACTGATCCCCGAGGGATGCCACCTTCGGTCTTCTGTTAGTGGGACTTCCCATTGCTTATCAACAACCTTTGAGCCTAGCAGTCTAGACAGTTTTCTGTCTGCCTTATCGTCACTTACCAAGCTTTATCTCAGCAATTTTGCTACAATGATTTTTTGGAAGACTGTCCCAAAGGCCTTGCTAAAATGAAGGCAAACTGTTCTCCCCTTGTTCACTGAGCCAGTCACCCCATTACAGAAGGTTGGTCATGTGAGATTTGCTGTTAGTCAATCCATGCTGACTATTCCTAATCACCTTCTTCATGCTCCAGGACATGGTTCTCAGGGTGGTTTGCTCCATAGCCTTCCCTAGGGACTGAGGTGGAGCTGATTGGCTTGCAGTTTTCTAAACTATCCTTAGGATCATGGGATTATAGAATAATTCAGGTTGGAAGGAACTTGAGAAGTTCATCTAATTCTAATTCCTGCTCAAAGCATAGTAAACTATGAAGTCAGGCCAGGTTGTTCAGTCACATCTTGAAACCCTTCAAGGATGGGTATTTCACAAATTCTGTGGGTGAAATATTCCAATGTTTGACAGTCCTCAATTATAGGAAAGTTTTTCTTTATATGTAGTTTAAACTTTTTTTGTTTCAACCTATCATTGTCTCTCATTCCCCCACCAGGCACTGCTATGAAAAGCCTGGCTTCATCCAGTCAATAACCTCCTGCTAATAGAAGGGCACCTAGAATGCTACCAGGTCCCCACAAAATCTTCTCTTCTCCAGGCTGAACAAGCCCAGTTCTCTCACTCTCTCCTCATAGAAGAGCTGGCTGCTCCAGTTCCCTGACCCTCTTTTTGGCCTTCCAATGAACCCACTTCAGTTTGTCGAGGTCTTTCTTATACTGGGGTGCCCAAAGCTGGACACAGTATTCTAGATGCACTTTGAGCACTGAGTAAAAGAAGATAATCACTTCACTCAATTTCCTTCCTTTCCTTCTTTCAAACATGGTGCACTATGCTGTTAGTTCTCTTTGTTGCGTAGGCACACTATAACTTCTGTTCAGCTCGTGTGTTACCAAGACTACAAGGTTATTTTCAGCAGAGCTTCTTGTCCTTCCTTGAGGTCTACCAAGACCCCCAGATCCTTCAACAGAACCACATCCCCTTTCTTGAAGATGGGGGTGATGTTTCTCTTTCTTCAGTCGCCAGGAACATCCCATGGTCACCATGTCCTTTCCAAGATGAGAGTATGATCTCACAGCGACCACTGGCCAGCCAACTCAGTATCCTCAGATGCATTACATGTGGTTCCATGGTCCCATATGATCAAACAGTTAAAGTGCTGCCTAACTGTATATTCCTCTGTGGTGGGAAATACCACATTTCCATACAAATTACCAGCATACCCAGGGGTCTGGGAGATATGAAGATAGATATCACCAGTGAAAAATCAAGGCTAAGCAATGCACTGAGTACCCTGGCCTTTGTCACTACATTCCCCAGTTCATTCAACACCGGAACACAGTTCATTTAGTTTTCCTTATGCTGCCCATGTACTTAGAGAAGTCACTCACAGAATCACAGAACCACAAAACAGTTGAGGTTGGAAGGGTTCTCTGGAGGTCATCTGGTCCAATCCCCTGCTGAAGCACAGGGGCCAGTTGCCCAGGAACATGTCCAGATGATTTTGCAATGCCTCCAAGAATGGAGACTTCACAACCTCCCTGGGAGATCTGTGCCAGTGTTCAACCACCCTTACAGTAAAAAAGTGTTTCCTCATGCTCAGACTGAGCCTCCTGTGTTTCAGTTTGTGCCCATTGCCTGTATTCCTGTCAGTAGGCACCACTGAAGGGATGCTGGCTCCCCCTTCCTTGCATCTTCCCTTCAGGTATTTATATACATTGATATAATGAATAGTGTGAACATGGGTTCACAACAGGAAAGTCCTGTCTAACTGATTTGATATCCTTCTACAATAAGGTCACTCACCTAGTGGATGTATTTTTCTGGATTTTAGTAAGGCTTTTGACACTCTCCCTCACAGCATCCTTCTGGACAAGCTGACCAACTGAGATGAGCAGGTACATGGTGAGCTGGGTAAAGAATTGACTAAATGGCAAAGCTCAGTGTTGTAGTGAATGGGGCTATATAGGGCTGGTGGCCAGCCACTAGCAGTGTTCTTCAGGCTCAATTCTAGGGCCAGTTCTGTTCAATATATTCATCAATAATCTAGATGGAGGAGTTAAATGCACCATAACTAAGTTTGCTCATGAAGCTAAACTGGGAGGTGCTGTTGGCTCTCTTGAGGGACAAGAGGCCTTGTAGAAGGATCTGGATAGACTGGAGCATTGGACAATCATCAATGGCATGAAATTTAACAAGAACAAATGACAGATTCTGCACCTGGGACAGAGTAATGCCAAACACAAGTATGAATTGGGAGAGTAATGGCTGGAGAGCAGACCTGCAGAAAGGGATCTGTGGGTGCAAGTTGACAGAAGTGACGAAGACAGGAGATTATGCCACTGTATTTAGCATTGGTGCAGCTCCCTTCCCCTCTCCTCTCCTCTCCTCTCCTCTCCTCTCCTCTC
>VZSZ01001390.1:28398-81347 GCA_013398815.1 Ibidorhyncha struthersii
CCCCCTTCACTTTTCAAATCTAGTGCCAGCATGCTGCTTTCAGGCTTTTTTCTAGCAAGCCCAGGTCTGTCCCCACCCCCCTTTGAATCTAGTTTGAAGCCCTGCCAATGAGCCCTGCCAACTCCTGCCTTAAAACCCTTTTCCCCTTGCGAGACAGGCTTTTACCATCTGTTGCCAGCAGGCCTGGTGTCTTGAAAAGCAGCTCATGATCAAAGAACCCAAAGTCCTGCCTGTGACACCCATCCCTGAGCCAGGCATTGATCAGCTGGCATTTCCTGTTTATCTCCTCATCAATCCTAGAAACTGTTGGGATAGAAGCAAACACTACTTGCGCTCCCGATCCCCTAACCGGCTGTCCTAGTGTACTGCGACAACAGCTTCTGGAGCTGTGGTCACCTGCGCAGCTGTCAGAGTGTCATGGGTACAGTGACCTTGCGTTCTAATCCACACAGGCAGCTGCACACATCTGCACATCCCCTTACTACAGGAGCTCATGGTCTTCCACAAACTGGATCGAAACTTGTCAGTCAGAAACTATGTGCTTATCAATCTGTGGAAGAGCTGTGCATTAGATACCTTTTGGAAAATCCCAGGTACATGGGATTCAAGCCACATGTCTCAAGGCCTGGCAGTGGCAATCTGAGGTTATGGTATTGCTGCTGAGAGCCACTGTAGCCAACCTGTCACTTTCCGTGGTTGGTGCTTACCATGAACATGTCTTCAGAAGAGACATCCTTTATTTCTTAGGCCTGAGGCTATCCTATGCCTGACAAGGCAGGCCAGGACCCTGAAACTGATGCTGTCAGGTGGGGTGTGGGGAGAGTAGAGAGAAATAATCCCACACACATGCCGGGGGCCATGGTCTGGTTCCCAAAACCAGATTTCCCCACACTCCAGTCCCCACCTCTCCCAATGGTCACCAGTGCCCAGGTCCTGGCACTGCCCCAGCTCTGCTCTGCCATCTGACTGCATGTAGGGCAGTGGGAGAATCCGCTTCCCAACACTAGGCTGTGACCTGACTCTTGTCCACTCTGTGGTGATGGAGGTACCCTGAAACAAATACATGGTCACTGGGCAGGGAACCCAGCAGGCTTTCCCAGCTCTGCCCAGTACATGGCTACCAATAGCAGGGACAGTCCCTCCAGTCACCTGGACACAGGGACTGCATCAGGGCCAGCACCCCAAAGGCCTTCCTCCTCACACTGATGCTGGGCAGAGGGGTGGCAGGGAGGGCTATGGTGAGGCCCCAGGCCTACATGTCATGGAGTTGCTCCCCAGCAGTGCATCCCCAGTGTCCCAGAGCCGTGTGAAAGAGTCATCTTCCTGTGCCCAGGTGTCAGGCTGAGGTCCATCTGAGCAAGGAAATGTGCAACCTCCTCTGGGAATTGCCCCAGGATGCCATGATGGGGGTTGGTGAGAGACAGCTCTTTGGGAAGCTGTTCCTTCAGGAGGAAGAAGAAAGCTTTGCCACAGTGAAGGAAGACCATCTCAGCCTGGAGGACTGAAGAAAACCACCGTCAAGAATACAGATGGTATGGGACCCAGGGAGGCCTCTTTGTCAAAGAAAACAGGACAACGGGCCTACCAAAGCAAGGAGACGTTACTCTTCAGCATGCTCATGTCAGGAGGAAGAGATGGCAGCCCCAAAGCATTTGTGGTCTTGAGCAGCCTGGCCTCCACCTCCCACCAGATCGCACCACAGGACACTGACCACCCCTATGTCAGCCTTACTAGTGTCCTTGTGCAGAAGAGCAGCCCCTGCGATGCTCTGGCTCAGCACCTTCTGCCCATGTCACTGCTCTGCCATACAACAGCTTCCCCCTCCTCGCGTGCTTGGTTTTAGTGACCTCTAAGGTCATGGGTCCCTATGGTTAATACCACAAAGGGCTATGGGCTCCTAGGCCTATGGAGCCTCGCGGTTAGCATCCCCGAGGGTTAGTACCATGTTGGCTTAATGACCCTTAGGTTTATTGGCCTGTATGGTTATATGCTCCTGTGGTTATGGTCTCCTTGGGTTAGCCTCCACCTAGGGTAAGTATCCCCAGGTGTTATTGATGCAAACCTCTGGTTAGCAAACCCTAGGGGCCAACAGCCCTGGGAGACCCATACCCTAGGTGGCCATAACCCTAGGGACCACTAACCTTAGGCATCCACGATCATCAGGGACACCAGTTTTAGCAGGTGTTAAGCTATTGGCCTCATAAACCTATAGGTCTCTAACCCTGGGGGAACTTAACCTTAGCAGAAACTGACCCTAGGAGGTGGTTACCTCCAAGGCCCATAAACTTAGGGGCTGATAGTTGTAGGGGCCCATAACACTAAGGGTTGCTAAGCCTAGGGACCCATTATCATAGGGGCCTGTAACACTGAGACCCCAAAAGCTAGGGAGTAAAAACCATAGGGGTCTGTAGCACTAGGGGATACAAACTCTAGGGGCTCCTGACTTTAGGAGCCACTAACCCTTGGGATCCATAACCTCAGGGGCCAATAAATCCTAGGGATTGCTAACCCTCAGTGCCCATAACTCTGAGGAGCCGTAATCCTAAGGGTCACTAAACCTAGGGTCTTATATGTGATGCTGCCTGCAATCCTATGGATCAATAAGCTATCGGTTGATATCCCTTAGTGCACATAATCCTGTGGGGCCTTATGGCCCATTTTATAACCCCCTTTTATAACTAGAGGGTGCTAACCCTATGGAATGATGACCTGAGGGGCCAAAACCAATAGAGGCCCATAAACTTGGTGGCCGTGAACCCTAGAATTCCATGTAGCTGTCACAAACCCAAGGGACAGACAGCCTTAGTGGGGGCTAACCCTCAGGGGTGCTAAGTCTAATGGCCAGTAACTCCAGGGGTCACTAGTGCTAGAGGTTGTTAACCCCAGCAGCCCATGACCATAGGGATGCATAACCCTTGGAGCTCTATAACCCAGGGGCTGCTAACCAGAGGGAGCCATAACCCTAAAGGCCCATAGTCCTGGGGGGTGCTAACAGTAGGGGCACTAAACCTCAGGGCCAAGAACCCTAGGGATACATAATGGCAGAGGGCCATAACTCTAAAGCTTGCTACCCCTTAGGATCAATAACTTTATGGGGACCATTACCCTAGGGGCCCATAACACCAGGGGCACTTACCATAGGGTGGAGGTTAATCCAAGTTGACCGTAACCATAGTGGCTCTAACCCTGCAGGCCAATAACCCTAGAGGTTGTTAAACCTAGGCCCATAAGCCTAGAAAGTGCTAAGGGGTGCTTACCATAGGGGTCCATAGACGTAGGTGCCCATAACCCTTGGGGGCATTAAATTTGGGTGCCCATAAAGCTAGGGACCCATAACCCAGGGAGGTACTTTTGCTGGGGGTCACTTTACCTAGGTGCCCATAACCCTAGAGATAACTAATCCCAGCGGCCCCATAAGCCTGTGGGTTGCTAACACTATCCCAAAGGATCATGACCCAAGGGGGCACTAGCCCTAGGTGGCCATAACTGTATGGTTGGTAACCCCAGAGACCCATAATCTTTGAGGACGCTAATCCTACCGGCCATTAACCTGAAGAGCTCGTAGCTCTAGTGATTGCTAAATCTGGAGTCCCAAAATCCTGGGGGGGTGATAACTGTAGGGTCCCAACACAGGCTAAGCCTAGGGACCCATAACCCTAGGGGCCAATAACCCTTGGGAACCCTAACCATAGATGCTTCTCACTCTAAGGGTTACAAACTCTAAGGACGCAAAACCCTAGGGATTGCTAGACCTAGGAGATGCTAAACCTAGATGCCAAAACCCCAGGGGGTCTATAAACCTAAGGGGTCCATTATCCTAGGGGCCAGTACCTGTAAGTGCCCATAACCTGAGGGGCACTTAGTCTAGGCACCCATAACCCTGGGGGAGCCAGACTGTGAGCTAGCAGAAATCCCCTGGTCCCCTCAGTAGAAACCACATCGTGGTCTCGCCTTTAGAGGCACACAGTCGCTATCTCATACAAACAGCCAGAGATGGCCAGAACACCACTGATCCTGCAGTGTCTTGAAGAAAGCCTCCTATATTTCTTCTTCCTGATCAAGCAGTCTGTGTTGGCACAGAGCTGCCACAATGTCACCAATAATACAGGAACAACTTTTATCCAAGACAAGAAGTGACTGGTGCCATGTCCCCAGCTTCTGGCAGATTTCCCACCTCTACTGGCAGTCACATTTCCCACTTTTTCCCGAAGTGTTGCCCTCGTTTCCAGCTACCTGATCTGCTTGTCCACCTCTTTTTGCCCCTGGAGTCTGCCATTTTGTAAAACATCATAACCCCTGGGCTTGCAGACTGTCCTGTGATTGTCTGGCAGGTCCAGCTGTCCCTTCCAGTTTACAAACTGGAAATGTGTTGCAAACATGAAGCCCCTACCCTAACAGGGTGGGCTACAACTCTAAGCACTGAAATATAATTTATTCATCTCACACACACTGGTGCTTCTTTGCCCTAGTGACACTCCTGCTCCCCAGACAGTCTTTTCCCAGGTAAAAATGAAGCTGTGTTCCTGGATCCTTTCTTCTGTACAGGACCCCAATTTGGCAATGCTGCTCAGCAGAGTGAATGGGGTTGCAGTCCAATTCTTGCCCCCTGTCCAGATCCAGATTTGCAGTTCTCTGGGGCCATGGGGTGACTCCACACTAGCCATGTTGGTCAGGGAGGGAAGTGGACTTACCCAGATAGCATCACTGCCTATTATCCCTCATTTTAAGTGTCTGTGGCCATGAAAAGTGCTCTGAGGAATCATGAGACTTTTCCAGTGGCATGAGATGCACTTGGGTATGCTCCTAGATCCAGCCTAAGGTGTTTAATTGAAGATGGTATGAACCAGTCTCCGTGCTCCATTCCCAGGGAGTGCTAGGACCCTATGCTTGTCACCCTTGAGCTCATGGAGAACCCAGGGAAAGCAGAATGTCCTTTAGGGTGCAATGCTTCGAAGCACGTTATTGCCAGCAGCATTGTAAGAAAAGCTGAGCCTTCAGGCACCACACTGAAAACCTGCTACTGCAAAGATGCCACAATAGGGAGGCCAGAAGAGGCCAGGCTTTGTTTAGCAGAGAAGCACCCATTGCTAGGACATGCTTGTATTCACGGGAATGCCCACGCAGACACTGCAGTGCTAGCACCAGGTTAAACAGAATCACAGAATGGCATTGATTGGAAAGGAGCTCTGGAGATCATCCAGTCCAACCACCCTGCCAAAGCAGGTTCACCTAGAACAGGTTGGACAGAATCGCATCCAGGTGGGTTTTGAATTTCTCCAGAGAAGGAGACTCCACAACCTCTCTGGGCAGCCTGTTCCAGTGCTCTGTTACCCTCAAAGAAAAGAAGTTTCTCCTCATTTTGAGACGTAATTGTCCTTGTTCCAATTTGTGCCTGTTGCCCCTTGTCCTGTCACTGGGCACCACTGAAGAGAGTCTGGCCCCATCCTCTTGACACCCACCCTTTAGATATTGATAAGCACTGATGAGATCTTCTCTCAGTCTTCTCTTCTCCAGGATAATCTGATCCAGGTCTCTCAGCCATTCTTTGTAAGAGAGATGCTTGTAGCCCTGTCAAGTCCCGGTCTGACTTCGGGCTCGGGTGAGATTCGTAACAATCCCAAGAGTGAGACTGAGACACAAACGAGGTCAAATGCCGCCAATCGGGCCGTTTTTATTGAACAGGTACAGAGGAATGGAGCGATAGGAAAGACAGGAAATATTAGAAGGAAACCAAGCAAGCATTCAGAAAGATAAGCAAAGGATAGTCACCACCATGGATCCAGCGACGTCTCGTTGATCCTCATTCTTCATTTCTGCGGTGGCGGGCGCACACCGCAGCTTGTTTCCATGGTCTTTTTATACACCAGGTAAAGACCTTGGCGGGCTGCCAGTCCGGCCCAGACGGGGCTCGGTTTTGGCGGTGCCCGTTTTGCAGAAGAATGGTCTTCTGCTGTCCTGATTTGCAGGAGAATGGTCTTCTGCCATCAGTTTTAGCCGTGCCTGATTTGCAGGGGAATGGTGTTCTGCTGTCCTGATTTGCAGGAGAATGGTCTTCTGCTGTCCTGATAGTTTGCACCTTGCAGAGATGCCAAGCAAGCTTTGAGGCAAATATTTGGCTTTCCAGTCTCTCACAAGCCCTCCACTGGACTCTCTCCGGTAGTCCCTTGTCTTTCTTGAACTGAGAACCCCAGAACTGAACACAGTGCTCCAGATGTGGCCTCACCAGGACAGAGTAGAGGGGGAGGATGACCTTTCTTGACCTGCTGGCCATGCTCTTTTTAATGCACCCCAGGAGCCCATTTGCCTTCTTGGCCACCAGGGCACATTACTGGCTCATGGTCAACTTGTCCACCAGGACTCCCAGGTCCCTCTCTGCAGAGCTGCTTTCCAGCAGGTCAACCCCTAACCTGTACTGGTTATCCCTTCCTAAGTGCAGGAACCTACATTTGCCCTTGTTGAACTTCATTAGGTTCCTCTCTGCCCAACTCTCCAGCCTGTCCAGGTCTCTGCAGCACAGCAAACAATTGCAACCAATAAGAATTCAAACTTGGGGGTCCAGGATGTTGGAGGAGGTTGGTGGGACTATGCAAACTGAGAAGGGAATGTGCAGGGGCAGGGAACTGAAGAGGAACAAAGGAGGAATTGTTAGACATGGGCGTAAATGGGGCAGCTGCGTGTAGAATGGAACCAATCAGTACACTTGTGTGACCAATCCCTCTGCCTGATCATTGCAGTCTGTCCTATTTTCTTATTAGATCTCTTCTTAACTGTTTGCATAATCTCACCCTCTGTCCTGTGTGTTGGAGTGCTACAAGTAGCACCTACTGGGGGAACCAGCATGAGTGGACTGGGTGACAGCTACTGGCATCAGACCAGGGGTGTGGGCGCCCCTGGCCTGTGGTGTCAGTTACTGGTGTGAGTAGGGGTCTCAGCCACCAGCCACTGGGGAGGGAGGAGTGTGTATCCCTAAAATCAGCTGCTGGGAGTGACTGGGTTGAGGGAGGTCAGCGAGGGACTCCACGCCGGTGGCTGGAGCTGGACCATGGGTCACAGCCTGTGTGCCCGGTGCTAACTGCTGGTGGATGAGTGTCTGTATCTTCCTAAAACTGGGTGTGCGTGTGTGTGCGTGTGTATTCACCAGCAAATTTCAAGCTGGACAAGCCAGCAAGTAGAAGGACCTGTGTCTTTGCAGGGGTATCAGGCGGACAGAGGGTCTGTGCTGGTACCCAGGAGGACCTGTGAGTGTGGAGTGCTTCTGGGATCAGTGTGTGTCTTGCATGTTTGCAGCAAGCATCAAGCCCAACCAGTCAGCAAGTAGGGGACACATGGGGCAAGTAAGAAGGCTAGGGAGGGGTACTGGGTGCCAGACAGGCCATGCTGCTGCTCAGAGGGCCTGCGAATGTGCACATGTGTGTATGTGTGAGCCTGCACTAGTCTCTGCCAGCCCCAGAGGAGGAGGGGAACGTGTGCTTGTGTGTTATGTGGGTCCAGTATGTATGTGCTGCTGAAGGCAGCGTGGTGTCTGTGGCATTCTGTGTGACTGGCCATGTTAGTGTCCTTTGGGACACGTGCTCAGCTTCACTACTAGTTGAACCTGCAGACGGGAAAGTGGCAGCTACAGCCCTCAGACCCCAGGTCCCCAGGGCACCAGACTGGACTCCAGCAGCCAGGCAGGAGTGAGTCTTGGGTCCAAAGCTGTGGCAGGTGACAGCCACTCTTAATATCCCTTAACATATAGGACAGGTTGCTTTTTTATAGCTCTGTATTTTAAATTGCATTTATTTGAAAAGTACAGCTTAGAGGTAGTTACACTGATTGCGAAACTTGAACTTTCCCTAACATTCTGCCCAAAGCTGTTTTCACATCATTATTTTTCAGGCTGTAGATAATGGGATTTAGCATCGGGGTTAAAATGCTGTATTGGATGGAAAACAGTTGATCTAGAATGAATGATGAGACTGAACTGCGTTTTGTGTACTGGAACAGAGCAGTTGTGTATAGCAAAACCACTACAATGAGGTGGGAGCTGCAAGTGGAGAAAGCTTTGTGCCTCCCCTTTGCAGACTGTATCTTCAGGACAGTAGAGATGATACAGATATAGGAGATGAGAGTGAGAAGAAAGGAGCTTGAACCAAAGATCACAGCAGAAGACAGAATAACAAGTTTATTGAGAAAGGTACTACCGCAAGCTGCAGTTAAGAGAGGGGGCAACTCACAGCTGAAATGCTTGATTTCTGTGCACTTGCAGAACTGCACATTTAGCATTGGCAGTGTGTTTATAATGGAGTATAAGACCCCCATTGCCCATGCACCCCCCACCAGCTGGCTACAGACAAGTTTGTTCATAACCTCTTGGTAGTGCAGTGGTTTACAGATGGCAATGTATCGGTCATATGCCATTGCTGAGAGCATGAAAATTTCACTACCAGCTGAGAGAAGGATTAAGGACATCTGGATAATACAGGCACTGAATACAATAGTTTTCTGCTTCACTAGGAAATTCACCAGCATATAAGGAACAATGGTGGTGGCATAACAGATGTCTGCGAGGGCTAAGTGAAAAAGGAAGAAGTACATAGGGGAGTGAAGGTGGGGATCAGTACTTATCACAATCATGATCACCATATTTCCAAACAAAGTGATAAAATAAATAACGGAAAACACAAAGAAGAGGAAGCTTTGAAGGTGTGGGTCACTTGTAAGTCCCAAGAGAACAAACTCACTTGCACTTGTTTGGTTTTCCATTCACAGCACGTTACCTGTAAGAGGAGGGAAAAAAACATCATGTCAGCAAGTGGAATCAGGGCGTACTAGAGTCGCACTAGCTGACTCCCAGATAACAGAGACAGGCAAACAAACAACCTTGTGCAGTATTCAATGTCAGGAGCAGGAGCTGGGGTGCAGGCAGTTTCAGTCCTAGCTGAGAAGCAGGTTTTCCAACAAAGGTGCGGAGACAGCATTGGATGTGAGCTGTCCTCCCCACTGAGCCCAACAGGCATTTCCTCCTTCTCATTCATGTCCTCTTACAAATGCCTTTCAAACTCCACACATGGGGGAGGCCTGGGAAAGAAGTCCTTAAATCCACTGACTTGTCTAAGATACATTTTCTTCCTGATGAACAGGCTTAAATCCCAGAACCGCCCATCACCAGACATGAGAGGATGACAGCAGTTCCAGCTGGACCAGTCTGTTCCTCTGCACTCATGACCTTAACCCTGAACTAGACTCTTAGTGTAAGGTTGCTCCAGTTCTTAGGAAATCTATTTTTTGTGTTTCTGGTTTGACTCAGGACTGAAATGTGATATATCCAAAGGCTGTGGCTGCAGAATACCCCCACAGGCCCAGTGTTCTGGACTTATAGACACAATCGTGTTTAAGGTCTCCACTCTAAAACAGGGATAAGTGGAGTCTGGGGGAATTACATATTCAGGTGTTTACTGCCAGATAATTGCATTTTAAAACCGAGAACTTCTAAGGAATATTTCCTGTACATTTTGCTAAACAGAGTTTCCTGTTACACATCAGGAATACTCTCCAATACTCAAGCAGGGATTAATCAGGAAAAGTAGTAGTCCAAAATATAATTATATTATATATTATTATGTTTTTAGCCACATAACTGAGGAGAGATGTCACAAGATACACAAACATACAATGCATCTCAACTATATCTGTGTTTCCAACTCAGAAGGCAATGTAGACAGCTGTCTTGGCCAAGGATTGAGATAGACTGTATTCACCTTCCCTTTGGTAGTTTGTAGAGTTCAGACTCAAGTTCTCAGAACCAAGTGTCACCATCCAGTTTGCATCTTCAGCATCTCAAAAAGCAGATCTACAGTATGAGCCAGTTCCCAGATCTTCCACCCCTACCCTTTGCTTTGGTTTGCCTCTCTAAAGAGCCAGCTGATTCACTCCTGAGTTGAGGCAGTATCAAGCCATGGTTTTGGCACTCAGGGAGATTAGATGTGAGCGTGAGTTTGATCACAGCACTAAAATGACAGTATGAGAAGCTCAAAGGCCTTCACAGTGTGTCACATGGTGTCCTACAACACAGAAACGAATTCTTTTGGTTTAAATCATTACCAGCATCTTGGTTTCTTTCATTTAGGCAATTGAGTCTGGAAATGGGAAACTCATTACTTCTCAGAATTTTTTTTGTTATCAACAAGTTCTTAGGTAACAGCTGGTGGGATACTGTCTCCTGGCTGGATTTATCTAAAAGCTATTTACAAAAATCAAAGCTGGTTGCTTAGATCCTCCCATTATTTCATCAGGAGAAAAAAAAAAGAAAAGCAATCTCTAGAGGATGTTACTTGATATATGAGAAATAAGTATACGATGTTTAAAAGAAAGTGACATTAAAAAAAGATCCTGAATGGAAGAGATTTTGTGATCAGTTCTAAGAACTGTACTATGCATTTAAGTGAATGCAGACTAGTTCTGTGGAAGGAAAAAGAATCCAGCAGTTATTCAAAAAATCAATTTAATTTTTTGCAAATGTCAAATTAAAACTGTATTTTGTTCAACAATTCTAGTTTTGAAAGATAAAATGCAAAAATAGATAAGATAGGCTGAGAGACTTGACTCATTAGAATGCAATCGATCATGCAGTTTGATATTAAAGGTGGAATGTCTTTTACCTATTTAGTCTTCTGCAACACTGATGACACTAGTCATTGCAGACTGCCATTTTAAACCCTTTGGGAGAATTTTTTAGTGTTGTTCACTAGTCTTATAGTGAATTTAATAGTGTTATTTTTACATTTATATTATACTCACATTTATATAGTAATTTAACAAAAATCATAGTACTATGAAAGTTTCTGTTTTTCTCCTATGAATTTTAAAATGAGCCCAGAGCTTATTTGTAGCAGATAGAAGATCAGGTTAGTGGGGACTAGCACCTTTATTTGCAAATTCATTCTGCCTGTCAGACAGATGTCACTCCTGGAATGGCCAAGTTATTTCCTTTGACTGTATTAAGAGCCTAGACCATGAACATGAACATGAACACTAACTTATGGTACTTCAAAAAACTCCATACTTTCGCTGAATTATTTGGTTTGGAATTTGTGTACTCACCAAAAAAAGTTGCTTCTTTTCTTAAGATGTCATTTACCTGTTTGCAATTCTTGTATTCTCTTCCTGGAAAAGCTATTAAAGTATATTGAATGAGTTTGTTATTAGAAAATACTGTAATGAAATAATAACGAACTAACATTCATGCATGTAAAGTCTTAAATCCCTAGAATAGAGCGAAATAACAGTGAATTGGCCTACCTCTTACACAAAATTGAGGAACAAGTTAAAACTGAGTAGATAGATACATTGACAGATATGCAGATAACTAGGGGAAATGATTCATGGTATGCAAGCAAAAACGATACAGTTCCTTCCTCTTGACTATCCCTTGTATTAATAGGACTGTTAGAAAATATAAGTCAATGTTTCCAAAAATACAACATAAAGCTTTCTTGAAGTTCTTGCTTATCTCTGATCTACGTCTCTTGTCTTTTTCATCCTCAATCTTAATCTCTGCATCTTTAAGTCAAACACTGTATGTAAAAATATTCAACACAGTTTACCCCTGGAAAAGAGATGCTCCTCTGTGTTTTTCCTGGTGTTGTACTGGGGAAGAGTCTATTATACACCTCTTCCTTTGCAGCTCATCTCTTTTCATATTCCTAACTTTAAATTCTAAGCCTTACTTTTGAAGCCTAAATATTTCCTGGCAGCCTCTGGGCTGTGAATCTCCTGTGTGTGAAACTCTGAATATTTTAAGCCAGGAGCTAATAAGCTTATTCCAAAAAAAAAAAAGGCTATTAGCTAGTTTCTTATATTCCCAGTGTTGCACCTTATAATACCTTTCATTAGCTATTCTATTTTGAAGACTGTTCTGTACCTCTGGCCTCTGCGATATTGGAAACACAAACTGTCTACTAAGTAATGCTAAGACCAAGTAAAATGAATCATCACATCTTGGGCATTTTGGTTGAAATGAAGAGATCAGTTAAAAGCAGTGACCTTTATTATTACAAGCATCCCTCCTTCCCAAAATCATCTGAGATAAGCTCCACATTCTGGATTCTTTTATTGCTTATCTCTCGTGCAAATGATGGACTTTTTCTACTAATCTTTGGTGCCTACAATGCAAATAACAACTGAGATAGCTACTTGATGTACCTGTATCTTAATGTTCCTATACAGTTCATATAAAAGTATGGTGTCCATAGTCCAGATGTCTAAATAGAAACATATAAATCCCATCTGAAAGAATTCCCATACATACCCTGGCAATACAAATAAGTGACATAGCTTCCTTTTTTTTTTCTATACATCCTTTCTTTGCTTTTTATCAAAAGACTTTTTGCCTGAGCTTGATTTTCTGTAATTGTGCATATTTTGCCTAGTGTGCCAAAGAAAGAAGCTATTAATGATTTATCCCCCTGCAACTGTGGTGTGGCAGTCATCCACGGGTTTACCACAGTTTTACAAAAATATAACTGAGATGACATGTTTGTGGTGGACATTCAGGACAAGTAAGTATGTTGCAAGGATGGATATCCTGTGTATCAGAAAAAAAAAGTTTACATCACGGGAATCCTACTTGGAAGAAGAAACTTGGTGCAACCATGGTTTTGTCTGAAATTTTCCATTTCCATGTAGATCCTGTGATACTACTACTATGTGACCAAAGAAATCAACAAGATTATCTATCATCCCGTATTTATCTTTTATCCTTATTGTCAGCTATTACCCGATTAGAAAAGCTTTCCTTCATCTAGTTAAAATTTCAGTGAACAGAAAAAAACATCTTATTTCCTAAACGAGAATAATTAGAATTCCTAAATTAGAAGAAATCTTAAATATTACTTCATTGGATTTTGAATAAACTTTAGGTAGAAAAATAATCAAATATGTAGATGGATAGATGGGAAATGGGAAATGCTTTTGCTTTCCTTTAGCGTGTTTAAAGTCTCTTATCCAACACTTCCCCCCCCACAAACCCCCAAGACCACTTCACTTACACAGATGCACACACACACACACACAGGTCCACCCCTAGAGACCCCAGACCGTACAGACCCTGGTTCCTCTGACAATTAGGTCTTCAACTGAGATGGAGTTCATTTTCTTATATGTGAGATAACTTTCTACGCTCCCATTACTGCAAGGGGGAAAAAAGAGGCACATCTGAGTTGCAGCTCATTTCATGTGTCTCAGGTATCTATTTTAGGTTGCAGTCTCACTGCTAAGATCGAGTACAGGATTCAGTATGTGAATGTTTCCTTCTTTTTCTACAACATGGACCCCTTGTTTTAACAGCACACGAATGACAGATCTCTTCAAGTACCCCTTCTGGCCTATTTCCAAAGAAGATTCCAATATATTTTAGTAGTATCATAATTCTTATATCTCTTTTCATCAGCAAGGGTGGGACCACACCCTGTCTTTCCTATCTTGGTTTAGTCTTCCAGTATTATACATCAAAGCTTTGTGCCTTCGTGCCATGCTTCTTTTCACAGAGGCCACATCTACAATATCACATCTGGAGAAGAGAATATTCATCACTGAGGGTCTGTCAACCTTAAGAAAATGGCAGAGCAGTTCTGTGCTGAGGGGTTTGATAAACATCACTCAGAATGAAAACATGAACAGTGTTCTATGTTAAGACCCCAAATGAGAAACATTATAGTGATTTAGATCATGGATAAAAGATAGGTATCATTCATGGCATGCACATATTGATAACAGCATCTCTACACAAGCATGAAAGGCTTTGGGACAGTACTGAGGCAGCAATTGCTCCAGGTGATAAACAGTACAGATGTGGTGATATATGGCAAGCTATGGACTTCTTTATGGGCTCAAAACACTCTCACTTGGCCAAAGAACAGACATTGCTGCTGTGGAAAGATAAGTAATTGAGCAGAACCAGGAATTAGATTAGTCTCAAGCTAACATCATACCATATATCATTATCTGAGCAAGTCATTTTAGGTTCACTTTACTGTCAGTACAGAAAATGGACAGTTAAAGGATCCAGTTTTTATAACCAAATACAGATTCTTGAGAATACAGATTCTTGTGAAAACAGATTCTTGTGAATACAGATTCTTGTGAAAAATTCTTCTTGTGAATAAAATGCATTATGTTTTGGATTTTGTGATGTTGTCTAGATCTCCACGATTTCTGAAAAAAAAATGTACAATGAATAACTCAGGTGTACATTAAACTGGATACACTCCATTCATACAATCACAGAATCATAGAATAAGCTAGGTTGGAAAAGATGCTTAAGGCCATTGAGTCCAACCATCAACCTAACACTGCCAAAACCACCACTAAACCATGTCCCTCAGCACCGCATCTACACGTCTTTTAAATACCTCCAGGGATGATGGCTCAACCACTTCCCTGGGAAGCCTGTTCCAATGCTTGATAACCCTTTCCGTGAAGAAATATTTCCCAATATCTAGTCTAAACCTCCCCTGGCGTAAGTTGATACCATTTCCTCTTGTCCTCTCACTTCTTATTAGGGAGAAGAGATCGAACCCCACCTCTCTACAACCTCCTTTCAGGTAGTTGTAGAGAGTCATAAGGTCTCCCCTCAGCCTCCTTTTGTCCATTTCCCTCAGCCGCTCCTTATAGGACTTGTTTCCTAGACCCCTCACCAGCTTCGTTACCCTTCTCTGGACACGCTCCAGCACTTCAATGTCTTTCTTGTAGTGAGGGGCCCAAAACTGAACACAGCACTTGAGGTGGGGTCTCACCAGTGCCAAGTACAGGGGGACAATCACTGCCCTAGCCCTGCTGGCTGCAGTATTCCCAATACAAGCCAGGATGCCGTTGGCCTTCTTGGCCACCTGGGCACACTGCTGGCTCATATTCAACCAGCTGTAGACCAAAACCCCCAGGTCCTTTTCCACCGGGCAGCTTTCCAGCCACTTGTTCCCAATCCTGTAGCACTGTGTGTGGTCGTTGTGACCCAAGTGCAGGACCCAGCACTTGGCCTTGTTGAATCTCATGCCACTGGCCTTGGCCCATTGATCCAGACTGTCCAGATCCCCCTGTTAGAACCATTCTACCCTCAATCAGGTCAACACTCCCACCTAACTTGGTGTCGTCTCAACTTACTGAGGATACACTTGATCCCCTCATCCCAGTCGTTGATATTAAAAAGAACCAGCCCCAATATTGAGCCCTGGGGAGCAGCACTTGTGACCAGCCATTGTGACCAGTCCTTGTCTTCCTATGGTTTCCAGTCACCTGCTTGGTAACTCTTTTGGCAAATGTCCTTACATTTAAAAAGACAAATATTAGGCAGGACAACTATGGTTGGAAAAAATATTTGACAGGTAGACAAGCAAACAAATGAATGTCTTCTCTATAAGAGGAAAATTTGGCAGACGTGTACTATTTAGCTAGCTAAAACATTAGGAATACAGGCATTCATCATGTATGCAAAAAACATTTCCTTTCAACAAGTAAATATAGTTACAGAAGCATGGGAATTATTTGCATGATGCAGATGGATTTTGAAGAATCACTTAATGAAAAAAATATCATTAATTAAATATTAAAATAACATTTGATTTTTTTCTAAAGTTCATGTTGTATTAGCCCCCTTTTAATAGGCTTTGTTAATTACAACATTTTGATTTGATAACAAATTAGTCTTTCACAGACAGGATACCATGGTATCATGGAATCAGCTCAACACAGGTATTCTGATAACATTTGTGAGAAAATGACATTGAGGGTAATTTCTGGCATACTGACAGGGTAAGAATCTGGCAGACGCATTCCTGGATTTTTTCTGCATTAGACTAGTCTGGCTGTGGGAGGCAATCTACATTACGACATTATGATCTGGCTGGGTGGGTAATAAGACACGTCAAAAAAACTGCTTGGAAGATTGAGGTCAGAGGGTAGTCAGTTGTTGATGGGTGATATCGTGCCCTGAGGCTGGTGACAAGTGAAATACCTCAGGAATGCATCTTGGGACCTGTTGTGTTTAACACCTTTATCAATGAATGAGAGGTGGTGGCAGAGTTCACTTTTCTCAAGGCTGCAGATGACACCATACTGGAGGGACCAATCAGTATATTTGAGGACAGGTTTACTGGTTTTGCCTGGGATAGGGTTAATTTTCTTCATAGTATGGTGTTGTGTTTTGGACTTGTGAATGTTGGTAACACAGGGATGTTTAGCTATTGCTGAACAGTGCTTACACAGCATCAAAGCCTTTTCCTCTTTCTCACTCTGTCCCATTCCACCCCCCACCCCCAGCAAGTAGGCTGTGTACAAGACATCAGGAGGGGACACAGCCAGGACAGCTGACCCCGAAAGACCAAAAGGATACCCCATACCAGATGACATCATGCTCAGTAATAAAATCTGGCAGAAGAAGGAGGAAGGAGGGACATTCAGTGTTCTGGTGTTTGTCTTCCCAAGTAACCATTACATGTGATGAAGCCCTGCTTTCCTGGAAATGACTAAACACCTGCCTGCCAATGGATAGTAGTGAATAAATTCCTTGTTTTGCTTTTCTTGTGTGCACAGCTTTTGCTTTACCTACTAAACCATCTTTATCTCAGCCCATGAGCTTTTGCACTTTTACCCTTCCAATTCTCTCCCCCATCCCACCTGCGGGGACTGAGCATGGAGCTGTGTGGGGTTGAACTGCCCACTGGGGTTAAACTGCAACAACAAGACTGTCAGTCACTAGGATCTAGACAAACTGGAACAACAGGTCAACAGGAACCTTATGAATTCAACAAGGACAGATGGAAAGTCATGCACTTCAGAAGGAAGAGCACCCATGCAGTGATATAGGTTGGGGACTGAGTGGCTGCAGAACATCTCACATGAAAGGCCTTGAAGTTCCCGGTACTCATCAAGCTGAACATGAGCCAGCATTTTGCCCTGGCCACAAAGCAGGTCAACAGCACCCTGAGCTGTGTTAATAGAGCATAACCAGTAGATTAAGGGGAAGAAAAATCCCCCTCTACTCACCATTCATTAGACCATAACTAGGATACTGTGTCCAGTTTTGAACTCTCAAGACATCAATGAGGTGGAGTGAGTTCAGGAGAAGGCCACCAAGTTGGTCCTGGGGCTGGAACTCTTGCCTTTAGGGGAAAGGCCGGGGAGCTGGCTTTGTACAGTCTGGAGAAGAAAAGGAGTTGGGGGGACCTAGTAGCAGTCTCCAACATCTAAAAAGAGGTCACACAGAATCACAGAATCGCAGAATCTTCAGGGTTGGAAGGGACCTCTGGAGATCATCTAGTCCAGCCCCCAAGGTCATTAAGATCATGATGCCGGGTTCTTCAAAATGGACAAGGCACAACAGGCATAAGCTGAAGCAAAGTGGTTCAGTCTCGCTATAAAGAAAAACTTTTTCTTGACAAGGACAGTCAAGCAGGGGTTGCTCAGAGTGGTTGTCTCTGCCCTGCAAGGTTCTCAAGACTAGAGTGAATACAGCTCTGGGCAATCTGGTCTGATCTCGGAGGTGGAGATCAGGTACTTCTAGTGTGATATTGGACTAGAGAACTTCTAAGGTGCCTTTCAACCTGAACTATCCTATATATAAATGTATAACATATAAATTACCTTTTTATATCACCTAGAAGAAGATACCTTTTGCCTAAAATCAATTACTTATGAGCCAGAAGTGTAGTCTCAGCTGAACACGTCAGATCCCTCATATAGTCAGTGAAGAACCATAAGAATACCTGTCATGCATTTCACCTCACCCTCACAGATGAGGCAAGCTCAGAAAGATGTATCTGCTTCAATGACAACTTAGAGAATCAATAAACTCTCAGGTCATGGTATGTCATATAAAGCGTGAAAGAAAATTAGACCTTTACAGCAAAGTCAGTCACCAGGATTTTTGTAATAATCAACAGAAAGAAGAGGTAACTTCTGTAAGGCAATTCAAGTTACCTGTTCTCTGCATGAAAGTGAAACTAGTCATGACTTAGAATAACCTGCTTCTCTCCATGGTGTACCTTGGTGATTATCCCTGATGCAGAAGTTAACAGATCCTACACAACTAAAAGCATCTGCTTCAAGGCATGATCCCTTGCTTCCAGTCCTGGTGTACAGTCACTCATATCTACCTGTGCTGATGGCTAACCGCCTAATGTTATGTCTACACTGCATAGGTCTTGGCCCAAGTGTCATTTAGGCACTGTGTGATACTTCTGTTTCTTGGACATAATACTTCTACTGTGTACTCGTTTTTCATTCAAAATGCCTAAAATAGAATGAATGGTAGACTGCAGCCTGCCAAAGTAATGTTTTTATATATAATCCGATGCTGAGGATACCCGTGTCATTCCCAAGGGCATGACAGGGAGGTTTGTACAGGTGTTAGAGGGCAAATGATTGATGAAGTAGTTATGGAAGACTGGGTTTAGTGAAAAGAGTAAAATCTGGGCTGCTATCATCCACTCTGCTAACTCAAAAGTAGTTCTTTAAGTGAGCTGTTTGTAGAATCACAGCTAGATTTCATTTCAGAGGGTAACGTTTCATTCTCTCTATCTAATAGGACAACCAAGAATGAACTAGCATTTGTGTGGTTTGAATGACTAGAACACAATAACCTCAGAGAAACCCCAGGGTTAAGTTATTCAGCAATGTAAACGCACATGAGGTCTAAGCCTGCTGTCTAGATTTCTTTTTATAAAATCACTTCCTGAAAGTGATTAATCCTTTACTAGGCACTCCTTGTCAGATGGAATAATTTCAGTTTGGAGTTAGTTGTCTCAGTGAAAAAGGAAGACAGAGACTGTCTTAGAGATGGAAGAGATGGATTTCAGTGTTGTAAATATGTAGATGAGACCACTTCTCTATCAGCTGCTATACTGGCATAGAAAAATAACACTTGCCACTATATAGTGGAGATATGTCACTATATTTTTCTTTTACCGAAAAGTCCTGAAAAGTATTATTATCATTGTGCCTAAAAGGAAGAGAAAAATCCAACAGCTCTCTGTCTTCTGGAGACAAACATTACTATTCATAAGCTCTGTATAGTGAAGAGGTTTGCCTGTAGTTATGGAAGTTATACTAAGGGTCTGTGGAAGGTGAATGTGTCTGCTTCATTGTGAATATCCAGTGTGAATATCCAATACCTTTTGAATGCCAAAGGTATTGTGTAGGTATAAGTAAAGGGAGAAACCAAAAATAACAGAGACACAAACCTCATAGACAAAACGTAAGGGAGACAATGCCAAAGACCAAAAGTATCTAGTTAATAATTGATGGGACATTAATAAACTCCAGGCAAGGTTTTGAAGAGGACCTCCTGGACTTTGTAACTGATAAGGAGGAGGAAACAAGAGGAAGGTCAGGATTTGGGGTACTTAAGGAGGCATGGGTGGAGCTATGAAAATAGGTGAAGGAATGTGCAGGGAATGAACACATCAGGATCAGGGACAGACTTGGGAGAGAATAGACAAAAAGGTGTATAAAAGGGGACATTAATGTGTAAACCTTTGCTGGTCAATACACTTGTCTGATCAAGTCCTGTGCCTGATCACCACAGTTTGTCTTATCCTCTTATTACACATTTTATTAACTATGTCTCTGTGTAATCACTGTCTATCCCAGGTGTGAGTGCTGTTATGACTAAGTGTCACCTACTGGGTTTCTGGGCAACAATGGACATGGGGCAAGCAACTGGCATCAGAAATGGGGGTGTTAGTGCCCCTTGTCCATGGTGTCAGCTACAGGAACGAGTAGGGTCTCAGAAGGGAAGGGTCATAGTTCTTTGGACCAACTGTATTCAGGTACCACAGACTTTGTGTCTGGAGTACCAACTACTGGGGGAACAGAGACAAGCGAAGTGAGTGAGGTCTCAGCACCAGCAGCTGGAGTGAGACCACTGGGTCACTGACTGGATGCCTGATGCCAGCTGCTAGTGGAAAGAGCAGAGGGTTTGTATCTTCCTAAATCTCATGTGTGTGTGTTTGTAACTTGCAAGCACACTTCAAGCTGGACTAGCCATGGAGCGGGAGGTCCTGGGTCCAAGTTTGCATAGCACTTAGGGTATGGCCAGCTAGAACTGGGGAAGCTATAGGTGAACTCTGTCTAGGACCACATTGTTGTTCATAAGAAAAAGGTGTACTTCAAGAGTGTGATTCATTTACTCTAAAACAATACAGACATGGTGTTCTGAAAGCTTCTAAACATCATCACTACTCTGTCATTTATCATGAACTTTTCAGTGAAACAAAGCAAATGTGTTTGTCTATTGCCACCACTTGAATTCAGACAAATACATAGAATTTTCTTAGTCGGTCCTTTCATCAATGAATAGCCATGTGCAAATCAGATTTCTTTCACTGGGTTGCCCAACATGTCTCTAAAAGAGTGATAATATTCTGTGAGTCATAGAAAGACAACAGGGACTAGTCATGTGTTTATGCCATTCTGAGGAAGTGTCCTGGTTCTGGTGGAGATAGGGTTAATTTTCCCAAGGATCTGGCACGGCCCAGGCTATAGGGGGAAGCTGGCTGGGGGAGAAGGAAGGAAGTCATTTCCTGGGAATGGGCTGGAGCTTCCCAGGTCCAGTCAGTGAGCGATGGTACCGTAATTGCGTTTGTGCACTCCTCTATCAGTGTTATTGTTGTTGTTTTCCTTTCCTTTGCTGTTCTGTTAAACTGCCTTTATCTCAGCCCACGAGTTTTGTCTTTTTCTTCCGATTCTCCCCCAAAGCTGTGGGGGGTTGAACAAGTGGCTGTGGGGTTCTTTGTTGCTGGCTGAGGCCAAACCACGACAGGAAGGCAGTATGGACAGAATAGTGATACTCAACCAGCAATGATAAACTTTCTTACATGACCTGCACAGATTTCATGTGTAGCGCAGGAGTGGGATGAGTGTTGTCACTCATCTCTCTTCAGGGTCCCTCAAAGGAAAAGTGGCAGCATCACTTGTGGTGAGAGTTATTGTGTCTCTCACCACAGTGACATGCCAAGATCTACCTTCTCTCTTTCAAAGACCCAAGCCTGGTGTAGCTTCAACCACTCTCATTGCTTCTTCTTTTGTATCTAGTAAAGGAGATAAGGAGTGGGGAAAAAAAGGAAGAAGCCTGGTGACACAGAAAGGGACTTTCTTTGCTTGAATTCACACCATGTAGAATGAAGATCTTCCAATGCAGTGAATGAAGTCCTGGATGCAGTTTAGCTGACCAAAGCTGTAGGCATCATCGAACATGCACAGACATCTAACACCTTGTCAGAATCCACTAGGGTTTCTAAGACATCCACATGAGACAGACAGATACAATACCAGATTTATGGGAGCCTTGTGTCCCTTATGGAGAGGTAGACATAGACCAGGAATCATAACATAGGACATCTGAGTCTGTACTAGATGCCTGTATATGAAGACCTCAAGTGAGCCCTCAGTGTGAGCTCAGGTACGCTGAATCCTCCCTATAGCCCACCAACTGTTTTGTCTAGATCTCCTTTGTCTGCAATGGAAGACCAGGTAACCAGCTCACTTGTGCGCACCTAATATTGTAGATAACTCAATCTGGAATGGAATCCCACCTTGAATTTTCCCAAGTAAAATCTCTATGCCAGGCAGCCCAAAGGTCTTCACGTCCCTATTCCTCATGGTAAATACGTCATCAATGATCTGGCCACTGCCATATGACAGACTATACGAATAGATCTTTGGCTTCATGTCTGTTTACAGACCATTCACTGAGAGGTTCGTTAATGCTCCACTCACAACATGTATATGCTCTGGATCTTTCTACATGATCATGCTGGATCTCAGTGCAAAAAAAAAAGAAAAAAAAACTATTTGATTTGTATTATCTTCAGTCTCATAAACCAAGGCTGCTTGCAAGCACCTCAGTTGTGGGAAACCTCAGTTATTTTTGCACTTGCAAAAACTTCTAGTTATCTTTAATGTCTTCCAGTTTTGTGAGAATTCAATGCATACAGTTATTCTCCTCCTAGTCTCTACTTGGGCCTGTGATAGACTTATTTTTAAGGCTGTTTAAAAAATGATCATAGATTCATAGGTTGGAAAAGATGCTTAAGGCCATTGAGTCCAACCATCAACCTAACACTGCCAAAACCACCACTAAACCATGTCCCTCAGCACCGCATCTACACGTCTTTTAAATACCTCCAGGGATGATGGCTCAACCACTTCCCTGGGAAGCCTGTTCCAATGCTTGATAACCCTTTCCGTGAAGAAATATTTCCCAATATCTAGTCTAAACCTCCCCTGGCGTAAGTTGATACCATTTCCTCTTGTCCTCTCACTTCTTATTAGGGAGAAGAGATCGAACCCCACCTCTCTACAACCTCCTTTCAGGTAGTTGTAGAGAGTCATAAGGTCTCCCCTCAGCCTCCTTTTGTCCATTTCCCTCAGCCGCTCCTTATAGGACTTGTTTCCTAGACCCCTCACCAGCTTCGTTACCCTTCTCTGGACACGCTCCAGCACTTCAATGTCTTTCTTGTAGTGAGGGGCCCAAAACTGAACACAGCACTTGAGGTGGGGTCTCACCAGTGCCAAGTACAGGGGGACAATCACTGCCCTAGCCCTGCTGGCTGCAGTATTCCCAATACAAGCCAGGATGCCGTTGGCCTTCTTGGCCACCTGGGCACACTGCTGGCTCATATTCAACCAGCTGTAGACCAAAACCCCCAGGTCCTTTTCCACCGGGCAGCTTTCCAGCCACTTGTTCCCAATCCTGTAGCACTGTGTGTGGTCGTTGTGACCCAAGTGCAGGACCCAGCACTTGGCCTTGTTGAATCTCATGCCACTGGCCTTGGCCCATTGATCCAGACTGTCCAGATCCCTCTGTATAACCTTCCTATCCTCAAGAAGATCAACACTCCTGCCCAACTTGGTGTTGTCTGCAAATTTATTGAGGGTGCAGTCAATCCCCTTGTCCAGGTCATTGATAAAGGTATTAAAAAGAACCAGCCCAAATACAGAGCGACTTGTGATCGACTGCCAACTGGATTTAACCCCATCCACCACAACTCTTTGGGCCTGGCCGTCCAATGATATTTATTCATAATTTGACAATAAATGATGAGAACCCTGTCTTATAATCTAATTAATTTGAATTTTTGTGGTATGATTCTGAGGCTCTGTGGAAAAGGAAATAGTGTGGGAAATCATAGCATGATGCAGGTGGGAAGGGATCTCTAAAACACGCATGGGAACAGGCCATAGCCTCTTCCTGTAGTTTTATAAATTATTTTGTCAGACCTGAAGAGTTAATCATGCAGGCTCTGCAGATAGGTGATTGCACATTGGAAATGAATGCCCAAAAAAGTTAACTCCAGAGCTTTTGATTAGAGAACGAAGACGTTCTGCATATATGCATATATTTATAAATTTCTGTCAAAGCCTCTAATATGACCACCACCAGATAAGTGCAGGTTCCCCAGTTATTCTGTTCTTGTCTGCCAGCCCCAATGGGTGTCTCCGTTGCCTTACTGCATCTTAAGACAGGAACTAAGGTGAAATACTAGTCAGTATCATCAGTGCTTTATAGAAAGCCATTCAAATAATCCGAAGTTTGTACCTGGGAAGAAAATCAGCTGCCTAAACACACACATTTATTGTCACAGTAAATGCCCTACAATATCCTGAGTGGACTTCAACTTTCACTCCAAAAGGAGGGGCTTGTGTCTGGCAGATCCAGTGCCAGTTCCGCCAACGAAAAGGGGTCATCTAATACGTCACAAGAATATCAATAGTGGTTTCTCTTTACACACCTGAGTTGGTCTCCTCAACTAGCAGTCATAAATGCTGATTTAGATGACTTCTCATAGTGTTAAATTATTGAAAAGTAACAATAGAAATGTGGTTTTGAAATACATTTTCCTCATAAAAGACAAATATACTTTTTCTACTTTATGTCAAGACATTGTTTTTACATGTTCCAAGTGAAGTATAAGAAAAACAGAATTACTTTTGTTCTGAATCAGTGAATTAAAAAAAACAAAAAACTGACCAGGCAAACCAAGACAAAAATCTATAAGGAAGGAAACACATAAATATTTTTTGAATTTAAAATTATATATTAGCCTTCAAATCACAGAATCACAGACTCACAGAATGGTGAGAGTTGGAAGGGACCTCTGGAGATCATCTAGTCCAACCCCCCTGCCAGAGCAGAGTCACCTACAACAGGTTGCACAGGACAGCATCCAGGCGGGTTTTGAATGTCTCCAGAGTGGGAGACTCCACAACCTCTCTTGGCAGCCTGTTCAGTGCTCTGTCACCATCAAAGTAAAGAAGTCCCTCCTCATGTTGAGATGGAACTTCCTATGTTCAAGTTTGTGCCCATTACCTCTTGTTCTGTCACTGGGCACCACTGAAAAAAAGACTGTTTCCATCCCCCTGGCACCCTCCCTTGAAGTATTTATAAGTATTGATAAGATCCCCCCTCAGTCTTCTTTTCTCTAGATTGAAAAGACCCAAGTGCCTAAGTCTTTCCTTATAAGAAAGATGCTTCAGTCCCCTAATCATCTTAGTAGCCCTTTGCTGGACCCTCTCCAGCAGTTCCCTGTCCTTCTTGAACCGAGAAGCTCAGAACTGGACACAATGCTCCAGATGTGGCCTCAGCAGGCCAGAGTAGAGGGGGAGGATGACCTCCCTCGACCTGCTGACGGCACTCTTTTTGATGCACCCCAGGATGCTATTGGCCTTCTTGGCCACAAGGGCACATTGCTGGCTCATGGTCATCCTGTTGTCCACCAGGACTCCCAGGTCCTTTTCCACAGAGCTGCTTTCCAGCAGGTCAGCCCCTAACCTGTACTGATGCATGGGGTTATTCCTCCCCAGGTGCGGTACCCTACACTTGCCCTTGTTGAATTTCATTAGGTTCCTCCCAACCATTCCTCCCATTAGGTTCTCCGCCCAACTCTCCAGCCTGTCCAGGTCATGCTGTATGGTGGCACAGCCTTCGGGCATGTCAGCCACCTCTCCCAGTTTTGTGTCATCAGCAAACTTGCTGATGGTACACTCTATCCCTTCGTCCAGGTCATTGAGGAATATATTGACCAGGACTGGACCCAGTACTGACCCCTGAGGAACACCACTTGTTACTGACTTCCAACTAGACTCTGCACCACTAACCACAACCCTCTGAGCTGTATCTGTCAGCCGCTGTTCAATCCACCCAACTGTCCATTCATCTAACCCACACTGCCTGAGCTTGCCTGTGAGGATGATGTGGGAGACAGTCTCAAAAGTCTTGCTGAAGTCAAGGTAGACAACATCCACTGCCCTCCCCTCATCTATCCATCCAGTCACACCATCATAGAAGGCTATCAGATTAGTCAGACATGATTTCCCCCGGGTGAATCCACGTTGACTACTTCTGATAACCTTCTTTTCCTCCAGATGCTTGGAAATTACGCCCATGTGTATTTGTGTCTGTGCACTAACAAGAAGAAAAGGGTAATTTAGATAGTAATTATATAGTAATAAAATGTAAATGAAATGGTGGGCAAAGAAAGTAAGAAAGAGGAAAAAGAGAAAGTGAAACATTGTATAGTCCATCAGACATTTCGGTTTACAGTTATATCTGCCTTCAATTATCTTTTATAAAAAAGTAGCAACAACTGTTGCTGTTACTCATGCTCGTGATAATAACCTTAATAACCTGTTCTGTAGTCAGAATACAACAAAGAGCCTGAATATCAACAAAATTTAGTCTTGAAGTGTTCCCGGCTTACAAAGAATGAAGATGATGGTGTCTGACGACAATTTTTTCCAAGGCTTTCTTGAATGCCTTGTTTCTCAAGCTGTAGATTACTGGGTTCAGAAGGGGTGTGACCACTGTGTAGAGCACAGATACAGCCTTATTGAGCTCTGAGGACAGGTTGTACGTGGGACGGACATACATGGAGATCATTGTACCGTAGTATATAGCCACTACCATGAGGTGTGAGCTGCAGGTGGAGAAGGTAATTCTTTTTCCAGAAGCAGAGGGTATCTTCAGGATACTGAGAATTATAAGTAGATATGAGGCAAGAATCAAAAGAAAGCAGCTGGAAAGGACCAGGAGAGAGAGGATGAAGATGACAGCTTCTGTGACAGTGGTGTCTGAGCATGAGAGCTTCAACAGTGGAGAGATATCACAGAAGAAGTGATCAATGAGGTTGTAACTGCAGAAATGCAATCTGGAGACCAACAGGCAGGGCAGAAAACCAGTAAAACCACCAGTGACCCAGGAGCCCACAGCCAGACGGGTGTAAGACTCAGCAGTCATGGCCACACCATAGTGCAGGGGTTCACAGACCGCAAGGAATCGGTCATATGCCATCACTGACAAGAGGTAGCACTCAGTGGCTCCCAGGGAAATGAAGTAGTAAAGCTGTGCCATGCATCCTGCAAAAGAGATGGTCTTCCTCTTTGCCAGAAGATTGGCAAGCATCTTGGGTACAATTGTGGTGGTGTAGCAGACCTCTAGGAAAGAGAGGTTCTTGAGAAATTTGTACATGGGTGAATGAAGTCGTGGCTCCAGTGTCACCACTGAAATAATAATCATGTTTCCTAGGATGGTGAGAATATAAATAGCCAAAAACACTGTGAATAGCAGGATCTGGCAGTGTGGGTTGCTACTGAAGCCCAGTAGCCTGAATTCCAGTACTGCTGTAACATTTGTCATCTCTTGGAAAGAGCTAGGATTTGTCTGCTAAGGAAAAAATCAATATCAGAATATGTTAACTTTCAGTGGCGAAAGCACTATCTGTAAAGATTATGATTCTCAAATAAACCTTTGGGAACAGCATCAAAGTCACTACCAGTCTGTCCTTCTTGTCTCCCTCCCTCCCTCTCTCTCTCCCTCCCTTCTTCCCTCCCTCCCATCCTACTCTCTCTCCTTCCTGAAATTTAAGTTTTAACATCTATTTCATGAAATTCACAGAAACAATTATAGAATGAATTGTAAATAGTCCAGTAGACAGCCACTTTCCACACTTGCACATGAAGTTATGCATAAGAAAGTACATAAATATATAAAGATATCATGTATAGTAATCCATAGTAAAAAGGTATACATAAACTTACATGTATATAGTACATGAACTCAGACACCCCCCCCCAAAGATCTGCTTTTCATTGAAAGAAACGTAAAAACTTATAAACATAATCAACAGTGATTATTGCATTAAAAAATCCACTCTAATGCACAAGTGAATTTTTTAATAAAAATGTAGTACTCATTTGCCTGGTCCTGAACATAACATACAAAGGCACGTGTAAGAACTCTCAAAATGCTCTGTCATGGGGGAGTACAAACTTGCACACTGATTCACCAGCAATCTTACAATTTCTTGTTAAATACTGTGAGTAAAAATATAATTTCTACCTCAAGAATGGAAACCATAGAGAATAATCTGTCACTAGAAATTGATTAAGAGCAAGGTAGTACATAAGAATAAACTCAATTTCCCACATCCATAATAAGGCTGATGCACATGGCAGTGATATCTAGTTACTTATATATGAACCAATATGCATAATATTGAGTATGTGTCCAATTTTTACAGAGCTGTTTTCCAAGCTGTGATCACATTAAGTAGTGCTAGGTTTTAATCTGCATTCAGGTCCTCGTCTCAGACTGGATACATCAGTAACTTACATTTTTCAGGTTGAGGCACATTTAATGACAGTATCAGAAAAATAGTTACCTGGTGAATTTAATCATCCTTTAGTCTGTAGTTTGAGTCTTATGACTAAACCCTTACATTGACTACAACATCATATTGGATAGAAACCCTTTTAGACTGAGCTACCTCCCAGTCAGTCTTGACTTTCGTGAACATACACACAGATAAAGGCTGAACTGTACCAAACATTGATTTCAATTGCTGTTGAGGATCTCTGGGGAGTAATCCCATGGGTGGAGACACACCATGGGGCACCCTAGAAACAGTGGACTCATGACACAGCTGCAAGGAAGAGCTTGTTAGTAAGACAAGAAACCCTCGAAAAATTGCATCCAAATTTCACCCGAAACTTTATAGATCTAACCAATCTGCTTTCTGGAAAAAGTTCATATGTAGCAGCTCAAATAATTTCGAAGTCAAATTCTATTTTGAAAAATAAAGGTTTTTTAATGCATACAAAAATACACTAAAGATTTCACTCTGGGACATATTAACAGTTTATTTCACTCAGGCTATATCTTTCCACTACATCCTGGGTCAGGGCAGCCCCTGCTCTCAGTACAGGCTGGGGGATGAAGGATTGAGAGCAGTTGTGCCGAGAAGGACTTGGGTGTACTGGTGGATGAAAAGCTGGACATGAACTGACAATGTTCTCTCACAGCCCAGAAAGCGAACCACATCCTGGGCTGCACCAAAAGAAGTGTGGCCAACAGGTCACGGGAGGGGATTCTGCCCCTCTACTCCACACTCATGAGACCTCACCTGCAGTATTGCATTCAGGTCTGGAGCCCTCAGCACAGGAAAGATATGGACCTGTTGGAGAGGGTCCAGAGGAAGCCAGAAAAATGGTGAGAGTGATGGAACACCTCTCCTATGAGGACAGGCTAAGAGAGTTGGGTTTCTTCAGCCTGGAGAAGAAAAGGGTCCAGGGAGACCTTGTTGCATCCTTTCAGTACTTAAAGGGGGCTTATAAGAAAGACAGGGACAAGGGCAAGGTGTAATAGCTTTAAACTAAAATAGGGTAGATTTGGACTAGATATAAGGAAGAAATTTGTTACAATGAGGGTGGTTAAACACTGGCATAGCTTGCCCTGAGAGGTGGTAGATGCCCCATCCCTGGAAACCTTCAAGGTCAGGTTGGATGGAGCGCTGAGCAACCTCATCTGGCTGAAGATGTCCCTGCTCATTGCAGGAGGGGGGTGGACTAGACGGCCTTTAAAGGCCCCTTCCAAGCCAAACCATTCTATGATGACACCAAGTTAGGTGTGATTGTTGATCTTCTTGGGGGTGGGAGGGCTCTTCAGAGGGACCTGAATAAGCTGGATCAGTGGGCTGAGGCCAACAGTATGAGGTTCAACAAGGCCAAGTGCGAAATCCTGCACTTGGGTCACAGTAACCCCATGCAGCACTACAGGCTTGGGGCGGAGTGGCTTGAAAGCTGTCTGGTGGAAAAGGACCTGGACGTGTTGGTGGACAGCTGGCTGAACATGATCCAGCAGTGTGCCCAGGTGGCCAAGAAGGCCAACGGCATCCTGGCTTGTATCAGGAATGGTGTGACCACCAGGACTAGGGAAGTGATCATCCCCCTGTACTTGGCACTGGTGAGGCTGCACCTTGAGTACTGTGTTCAATTTTTGGGTGCCGCAGTATAAGAATGATACTGAGGTGCTGGAGAGGGTCCAGAGAAGGGCAATGAAGCTGGTGAAGGGTCCTGAGAATAAGTCTTATGAGGAGAGGCTGAGGGACTTGGGGTTGTTTAGTCTGGAGAAAAGGAGGCTGAGGGGAGACCTTATTGCTCTCTACAGCTACCTGAAAGGAGGTTGTAGAAAGGTGGCTGTTGGTTTCTTCTCACAAGTTACAACTGACAAGATAAGAGGAAATAGCGTCAAGTTGCACCAGGGGAGGTTTAGGTTAGACATTAGGAAAAACTTCTACACTGAAAGGGTTATCAAAGACTGGAACAGGCTGCCCAGGTAAGTGGTTGAGTCGCCATCCTTGGATGTATTTAAAAGCCATCTAGATATGGTGCTCAGGATCATGGCTGAGAAGTGGGCCTGGTAGAGTTAGATAATGGTTGGACTTGACGATCTTAAAGGTCTTTTCCAGCCATAATGATTCGATGATTCTATGATCTTCTGAGTTACAGTTTGGAAAAGTTGTCTTGGCAAAGCATGTTGCTGCTTGTTCACCAGGGATGGGCTTTCAAGGGTATTTTTCATAATTTCTGACTACCTTCACAAATGTTACAGGAATATAGTAGGAAGGAAAAAAAAAGAAAAAGATGTGGAAATAAAAGAGACTTTTTGGTACTTATTTCCTATTTATGATTTTTTTTTTCAATCTGTGATCTAGAAAGAGTAAAATATAAAAACATATCTTCCTAATTCTTCAATGTTTTTTATGAAAACAGAACACTTACTGATGAGGAAGACATCAAAGAAAATCTTTTCATGATTTTTCTATTTCCAAGTAGATTTAACAGTACAAAAGAGAGTCACTGGAAGGTTGCCATAAGCCATCTCTTCTCCAAGCTGATAAAGCCCAACTCCCTCAACTTTTCTTCACAGGGAAAGTGTTCTAGCTTCTTGGCCATGCCATAGCCCTCCACTGAACTCACTCCACCTTGTTGACACTTCACTTGCCTTTACTGGAAGGCCTAAAACTGGAAGCAGTATCTAGATGAGGTCTAATATCTTCTGAAGAGAGGGATAATCTCTTCCCTTGATGTATTGGCTTTCTTCTAATGGAGTCTGAATCCTTCTGGTCGTCTTTGCTGTCAGGGTACCCTTCTGGCTCATGTCCAGTTTGCTGTCTCAGAAGTCTTCATGAGCAGAGCCGATCCTGAGTCACTCAATCCACAGTCTATGCTGCTGCAAGGGGGGGTCTGCCTTCCCAGGAGCAGGACTTTGCATTTGTTCTTGTTGAATTTAGTAAGGTTTCTCTTGGTCCATTCCTCCAGTCTGTCTGTGTCTCTTTAGACAGCAGTTCTGCATTTGAGTGTACCAACTAGTCACCCTGATATGGTGTCATATACTACCTTGAAAAGAGTAAAAGCTATTGCCTCCTCTAAGTAATTCACAAAGACATTAAGCAAGGTGAATGACAGATTATACCCATATAGTACTTCATTTGTTATTGGCTTTCAGGCACAGTACTACCCACTAACGATCACCCTCTGAGATCAAGTATTGAACCATTTTTTACCGGTCTGATTGTCCACCTACCCAGCCTGTAATGTCCCAAATTGTGTACAATGTATTGTGGGAAACAGTATTAAAAGCCTTTCTAAAGCTGAGGTAAATTATATCTGCTGCTATCCTGTTGTCTGCGAATCCTAGAAGGCTATCCTTTAAGGCTATCATGTTGATTTGGCATGATTCATCACCAGTTGTATCTATGTTGACAATTCACGGTTTCTTCCTTCTTCATTTTTGCTAAAATGGGATCTAAGAGGACTCACTCCATGTTTTTCCCCAGGACCAATGTGATGCTGACTGGTCTTCAGCTCTCAGTTTTTGTTTAGACTGTTTTTTAAGATGGGTGTAACATCTGCCTTCCTCCTTGGTTCTTGGGAACCTCCTCTGATATCCAATATTTTTCCAGGCTAACAGAGAGCAGCCTTGCAAAAACATTGGACAGTTTTCTAATTGTCATCAGGTGGAGCCTGCTGGATCCCATGGACTTGAGTGATTTGGATTTTCTCGAGTATTCCCTGACTCAGCTCTCAGCCACTGTTGGTACTTCTTGTCCTTCTTGAACCCATTAACTATTCAGAGAGGCCTGGGAGACCTTGTTGGTGAAGACTGAGGCAGAGAAGGTATTAAATGCCACAGTCTCGTCTGTTTCTGCAGCTCATTCATTTATTTGAAATTTATATGAATATCATGTTAATTTCTATGCTGGCATCAGCTCTCTAAAGCTACCAACCCCTTTGATACATAACACGTGCTTCCATTTCTCATGTTTCTGTCCTGTTAGTGATGCCATAGGTTAGGGCTGGCCATCTGCATATATAGTCCTGCACTTTGGTTATCTGTAACATCCTGCAATTCCTCATGCTGTTGTCCTGTTGGAGGTTTCACAGATCAAGTTTGGCCATCAACTGGTACACCTTAACATGTACACCCCTCTTGTTACAGCACCTGGGCTTTTTTTTTGAGGGGAGAGGAGAAGTGCAGAGAAGCAGAGGGTGAAGATGGAGTGAGGATGAGAAAGCAGAGGACAGGGTAGAAAAGGGGCCAGTTGTGCATAAGCAGAGTACTGGTAAGTAGACTTATTTGATCAAGCCCCATGTTGGTCTCTGCCGTCTGTCTATATTCTTACTAACTCTGTTCCAAACTATTTTCTGCACGTGCACTACAGTAAATTAATAAGCTGGTATCACTTTGGATGATGATGAGTGGTCTTTAATTTTATGTACACTGCTTGAACACTGGCAATGGACAGCACTTAGTGACTCAGTGTCCATATCTTTTCCTGTAGACAGTTGCAAAGTCTGTGTCTGAAGGACTATAGAAATGTCTCATAGGTAAGCAATATGGAACAAATTGTCTTAAACTGGAAAGCTGACAACTTGGGCTGAAAATACATACCACCCAGCATTACGGGGACGATTCAACCTGCCAATTCAGGCACCAACAAATAGGTGTTTACACATAGATCCTATGGTAGGTTTCAGGTTCTCCTTCCACTGTCTAGTGAAGTAACAGACATTGGTTGTGTAACTGCCTAAACCCAGGCAAGGCTGCTAAATGCCAGCTGTCTTAGCTTAGGGAACTGTGTGTCATGTTAGAGGCATAAAGCATATAAGACCAAGCACTCAATTTGGCCACCTGACTCACTCTCCAGGTTTTGGTGGGTTTTTTTGGCAATGGCTCCATCTGCAGGGGCTATTGTAGAAGCTGAGAGGTCTGGTGCACAGGTATACCCTACATACAGCTCAGCAATATGATCTTGGACCGAGGCCTGCTAGACATATTCCTGCAGACTTTGAATTGACAGAGATATGAGGAGTGTGGGGTCTTATACCTATTAAATGTGGGGGAGCCATGTTGCTTAGATTTCTTAAGGTTTTTTCAAACTTCAGTGTAAATTAACTTCCTGTGACTCCCTTTGCTCTGGGAGTTAGTATGATACCAAGCAATTAATTTCGCATTTCCCAGGGCTCTGGCTGTGCCCTGTGGATCTCTTACCCTGACCATATCTGCCATAGTTGCCCTTTTCCTTAGCCACATTGCCTGATACATAATGACTTATTCCAGGCATCTTTCTAACTGGAATCAGTCTCTTCAGATTCAGGGCTGTTTCTGTTGCTTTCTGAAATATCTAAGAGGCGCATGGCAGTAGCCACTCATACAATAGGCTTTGATTTGGTGGTCAAAGGGAGTCTTGTTGTCATAAATGTTAAGAACATATCATTGTATTGCTTCATGCCTTGAGAACAAACCATTGTTACTGAATAGTAACACTAATTTTAGTGATTCCCCCATCAAATTATTAACACACTTTTGAATTCATCATCAAGTAATATTTTAAATTCAAAGAGTTTACGTAAAGAAAGTCAATAGCCCCCTCTATTGTAACAGAAGTAATGTGGTATCACAGAATCACAGAATCACAGAATAGTCAGGGTTGGAAGGGACCTCTGGAGATCATCTAGTCCAACCCCCCCACCAGAGCAGGGTCACCTACAACAGGTTGCACAGGACAGCGTTCAGGTGGGTTTTGAATGTCTCCAGAGTGGGAGACTCCACAACCTCTCTGGGCAGCCTGTTCCAGTGCTCCACCACCCTCAAAGTAAAGAAGTTCCTCCTCATGTTAAGATGGAACTTCCTATGTTCAAGTTTGTGCCCATTACCCCTCATCCTATCAATGGGCACCACTGAAAAAAGACTGCTCCCATCCCCCTGGCATCCTCCCTTCAAGTATTTGAAAGCATTAACAAGATCCCCCCTCAATCTTCTTTTCTCCAGACTAAAGAGACCCAAATCCCTCAGCCTCTCCTCATATGAAAGATGTTCCAATCCCCTAATCATCTTTGTAGCCCTTTGCTGGACCCTCTCCAGCAGATCCCTGTCCTTCTTGAACTGGGGAGCCCAGAACTGGACGCAGTATTCCAGATGCGGCCTCACCAGGGCAGAGTAGAGGGGGAGGATGACCTCCCTCGACCTGCTGGCCACACTCCTTTTGATGCACCCCAGGATGCCATTGGCCCTCTTGGCCGCCAGGGCACATTGCTGGCTCATGGTCATCCTGTTGTCCACCAGGACTCCCAGGTCCCTTTCCACAGAGCTGCTCTCCAGGAGGTCGGCCCCCAACCTGTACTGATGCATGGGGTTATTCCTCCCCAGATGCAGTACCCTACATTTACCCTTGTTGAATTTCATTAAGTTCCTCTCTGCCCAACTCTCCAGCCTATCCAGGTCACACTGTAAGGCAGCACAGCCTTCTGGCGTATCAGCCACTCCTCCCAGTTTAGTGTCATCAGCAAACTTGCTGATGGTGCACTCTATCCCTTCGTCCAGATCATCAGTCCCTGAGGATGAAGTGGGATCCTGATATTAGTTGAGCCTGGAGACAGTATATGTGTATGGCTTTCTCATACATGCTGTAAACTAAACTAAGTTGCTATTAAAGTTTCACAGTGAAATGAGACCACAAGGGAGCAGGTGAACATGAGGAACAATCTGTTATGGCCTGTGTCTTACTAATGCACGTTTCTTAGCCCCTGAAAGATCAGTGGATCCATGATGAAACTGAACCTGTGCTGTCTTTTTACATGCAACAGGATATTTTTTGCAGCTGTAACAATATCCCAAACCCACCCACATTTTTGTTACTAGAGCAAAAATACTAGAAATGTTGCTGAGGAGAAATGATTCTTAACTGATAAAAATCAATACAGATATTGTTCCTGTTCAGCATAATGTCAGTGTACACTCTACCTGTTTCATGCATCCTTCTTGAGAGCAGGGTAGGGAATCTACCCAGTTTGTAGTGGATATAATGGAGACAAGCTTATCCACAAGGTAAATTCCCTCCATAGGCAGTAGGATGCAACTGCAAGTGAATTGGATGTGACCCCACTGACCATCAACATGTCTATAGTCCAGTTCTGGAAAAGAGGTCACACTGTTAAGGATTGTTATAAGGCTGCCAACACCAGCAGACTCTGGTACCTAGACGTTTGTCCTTCCAGGCCACTGGAGGCTGGTCTGGTGCACCCTGCGGTCGAGAGATCTCTCTGTCCCAGGCCAACAGATGATGCTGCTGCTTTCCCATTCACATGTTCATTCAGTAGTAAGCACGTATTCTAGAGAGCCACACACATGCATACACACAGAGGACACTAACATGTCAGCTATGCAAACTGCCACACAGAGGGGCACTGACTTTAACAGCACTGACATATAGCACCAGCAGGATTCACAAGAAACATAAGTATAGATATCCAAGTCCTATTCTGTCTCTCTGGCTGACTGGGATTGAAGTTCAGTAGCAAAAACACCCAAACACTTGCTCTCTAGGTTCACCAGCATATCCACATTTGAGGATCCCTTGTGTGTAAGTATGAACCCTCAGACCCATACATGCCCATGTTCTAGGCTGTCTTACCTGCCATGTGGGTCTTCTCTTAACTGCCAGCTAGCCCAGCTTTATGTTTGCTAGTAAACAGGTTCATACACTCACACCCTCATCTTCCTCACAAACACCCATTCCCTCACTGAGAGACCCCTTGAATTTCAGCATGGGTTCTCAGTGTGCCTGGACCCTAGATATCTATGTCTTGTTCAGAAACTGAGCCCCTTGATAGACGTTTTCCTCCACTGGCTAGTCCAGTTTGAAACCTGAGAGTGAATTACACATATATACCCATACACATCAGCTCAGTTGAAAATATAAACCCATTAATCCCCCCCAGTTTCTGGCAGCCCAGCCACATGGGTCTTATGACCCATGGTCCCTCTCATTGATGGTGCTTAGAGCCTCACTAGCTCCAGTTGCTGGCCCCACAGACTCGTGGACCCTATGATCCATTACCTGACTCCAGTTGCTGGCACTTGATTTACTCACTCCAGTTGCTGACACCTAGAGTTCGCAGTATCAACACATGACATAGAGAGTGAAATTAACAGGATACTAAAAAAGAATTTAATAAGAAGACCAAAGACCAATTGTCTTTCACCATTCCCCATAACATTCTTTAATAGGTGTTGAATTGTCAGATACATAGGACTGGGCTACAAAGCCAAAGCAGGAGAGGTGTTTGCTGCAAAAAATAAGTCCTATGGCAGCCGTGAAGTCAATCTCCAAGGCAGAGAATATGGTCCTGAGAAATCCCCTGGTCATGGACAGTTATCTACACACTATGTGAACATCCTTAGCTTTTTCTCTGTTTGCTTTATCATGCAGGTGGGCAAAGTGTAAGGGAGATGAGAACCAGAGGATTTGAAATTACAGACACACAAGTGGATAATTTTGTGTTATGTACCTTCCATTCATACTGCGCCCCTGGGTGCAGGTACAATAAACTGATGCACAGACATTGAATACATTACAGATTCCCAGGGATGTCCGCCTAGCATCAGCTCCAGAAGGACATGGCTTTCCTTTAGGTCTTGTGTTTGCTCCATGTAGCTGTCCTGGACACCCCAGGCATCTTGCATGGTACGAGATGCCTCTTTTAGGCCGTTACACTCAGTGTCCCAAGCTAAGTTTGTTGTTTCCATTGTTGGGATTTAAATGTGCCCGAATTTCTATCATAGTCAATGGAGGTCTAGTGAATAGAGCCAAAAGAGGGGCCTCGCTGCCCAGCTCTCTCTTTGTGACAAACACCTCCATTGTTAGGTTAGCTAAATGGCTGTTTAGGTTCCATTGATTTTGCTGACAAAGGTAGGTTCAGTTGCCCTAAAAGTAGGCAGTTAGTATCATTTGAAATGGTCAAGGGTAATTCCCCTCCCCGCCTCTCAGCACTTAGCTGATTACTAGAAGGATGTGGATCCCTCGTAATTCTATCAGCATAACATGGGACCACTTGTAGGTGCCTGAGATGCCAAAGTATCTCAAATGTCACCAAGTGTTTATGTGAGATAACTTAAACATGTCCTCCGTATCCATTGATTATATTAGGAACCTAGACAAGGATCTCATACGCTGTGCACTTTGTTCTGTGCACCCAGTCTGTGCACTTCCCATGTCTTTGTGGAATGCATCGAAAGGAGCCATTCCTATGGCTCCCAACCAGGACTGATGCCTAGATTGATGATTGACTCAGCTGAATCAGTACCCTGAATGCGAGCGAAATGAATGGAGATGCCAAGGTATCCTTTTCTGTTTTGGGAATGGAATAGGGCCCTCCATAGAAAAATATATCAATCTGTCTTAAAAATACACCCTCAGATAGGAAAAAGTGCACTACTAGGTTCTGCCTCTCTCTAATCACTGCATATAGAGGAAATAGAAATCTAGTGGACTTCAGTCTATTTCAAGGAACTTTCCCCTGGTATGACGGGAGCATTTAAATGGAAACTAATAAACCAGCAGACAAATAAAGTTGTTCTATCTGCTACAGTCCATTTTCTGCAGTATAACATGCGTCTCCCTCACCTAGCTATGGAGTCCTTTGTTAAGGATGTCAGGAGAGGTTGCCTCCTCCTGCAGCCCCAGTACAGAACGTTCCTGCATGACCACTGGAGCCCAGCCCAGTTGCTGCCTGGGGACCTGGCGTCCCTCCCCACGCCAAGGGGTGCAGCTGCCGCTTTTCTGTCTGAAGGTTCAACCAGTAACGAAGCTGAGCATGTGTCCCAGAGACACACACACACACAAACACAAAGGACATTGAGATGACCCGTCAGACAGACTGCCACAGACAAGGCACTTCTGTCACCAGCACCCACGCGCAGAACCCACATCACACCCAAGCACAGATGGCCATGTCCCCTCCTCCTCTGGGGCTGGCAAAGACAGGAGGTCGTTAGTGCAGACACACACACAACACTCTCTGGGCTCACAAGCTCGCACACATTCACAACCTTGAGCACTGGCACAGCTCCTCTGCTGCCCAAGAACCCTGCCTGGGCTTCAGACCTCTTACACGCCCCATGGGTGCCCTATATGCCAGCTGGTCCAGCTTGATGAACACGGCAGACACGCAGCACTCATGTACTCATCCCAAGGTCCCCCCAGGCCCCTTGGAGCCCAGCCAAAGCTCAAGTCTTGTCTTTCTCATGTCCTAAAGGAAAGCCTCTGATCCTCACCCGGTGCAACAAGGAAGGAGATTTCTACCCATCTTTGTGGTTCTCCCCTGTTAAGGCAAGTAATGCAGAGCTCCTTGGCTTGACCTTTCCCCCTAGCGTTCCCATTCTCAGGGCAGACATGGCAGTGTTTGCCCTCCAGCCTTCTCAAGAATGCCCCCAGGAGTGGCAGTCCCCACCTGGCTTGTTGATCTGGAGGAAGGATTCTGTGTTTCATTTCAAGATGACTTGAATTCAAAAAGAAAAAGGATCAGTCTTCCCCCTGTTTCCTGACTGTGTGAAGAGCACAGCATGGGTGTCCAAGGTGCTGTGGTAACTAAACGCTTTACCAGGAGACAAGGCCACAGGAAATACGCATTTCTCACATCCATGTCCATGTTGGCAGTGTAAACTCACCCTGGAATCCAGGCTCACTTCATTTCTACATGAACAATTTCAGGCCAGGAACAGAGCTGGGTACTACTGGCTTCTTCCAGGAGTCAAACAGGAGGACAAGGGAAGCCAGTCTCCTTTGTAGAAGACTGTGTGAAAATTGCACTGATGATCCATAACGTGGGGACAGCGGCAAACAACTCAGGTGCCAACAATGAAGAAAGATGATCAGAGAAGTACCAGCTCATCAGGCAATAGTGAGAAAGGGGAAATACTCCTGGCTCCTGCCTGACTCTGTCCTCATTGTACCTCCCACCCAGTGTCTTGCTTGTTTGTGTTGTCGGTCAGGAAGGGCTTGTCCTATGCGCTACTGTGATGGGAGATGTGTTGGCATGTTTTAGTTGCGCTTTCTCCTCTGACAATGAAGAGAAGAGAAGCTGGAACGGAAGAGGTAAAATCAGAGAAGACAAGTGTGTTTGGATGAAGAGAAGTCAATCTAATGACTTCTAAGGTGGAAGTGAAGAAACGTGCCTAAGACAAACAAAACAAAATCAACAAACCAAACAAAAAAGCTCAAAATGGCTTCTATGACTGAAAGATTGTTGACACTTGCATTCAGACAGCCTGACTCAGAGTTCAGGGGTCTCCCTGTGGCCTGCTGATGGACAGATTCCTGCGCTGGGATGGGTAGGACACAGAGGACATGATGGCCTTGTGTCTTCACTGCTTTTCTCATCTCAAAGCACCTGTCATCTTCTCAGCCTCAGAAGGTGATAATGAGGAGCTAGGAACCAGGATGCCTACTGTCTGTCATGTGTCCAGGAGGGCAAGTGGCGTAGAGCAGAGGAGGGCAAATGGCAAGAGGGAACTCAGAAGTGCCCGTTTCCCCATGCTGGTTGGGGAATGAAAAGCTGGAATTCAGGATGCAGTGACCACACGGGAATCTTTTCGCCACAGCCTCTCAAGAAGCCTTCTCCCACACACAGCTGGGACTGCTACCTGCATGGCATAAGCACTTTTTTTCTCAGCAGGGTGTAGTGTTTGGGAGCAAATGAGTGATGGCCCAAAGTGAACTGAAGGCCTTGAGACTACACACTTGGACTGAAAAAAAAAAAACCAAACTACTATTTCTCTGGCCACAGAGGAACCAATCATTTAATTTCTAAGCCTCTCTTTCCTTCATTCAGAGGATGGAGCTGTGGGTTGTTCTAGGCCACATTGAAAGATTTTTCACTTCATTGGCAGACTATAAGAGAAAGGGGCTTTGTTCCTTAAATGTCCTTCTTTCTTTTTACCCTCCACAAGGCCTTCCAACCTAAAAGTGCTATGGCATTTGACAGTTTGACAGAAATGCTTCTCATTAACAGACTTCACTGCTCCAGTGTTCTGCAGTTCAGAGGTCTGGAGTACCTGGAGACCCATGCTTTCAGTTGACAGGTGATGGAGAGACAAGTGGTGTTTTGAGATTGGCTGATCTCACAGGTCTCAGGAGAGGTCACTGCAGAGCTCAGGTGTTGACCATGTGCCTTTATGATTTCATCTTGGAGAGCACCTGCAATGCAACAAGAACGGTGTCTCTAGGGCAGCTGAAGAAATATCAAATACTTCAGTTCCCCCTGATGTATTAGATGCAACACAGAAACAAGAGCAGGACTGCAGAGGTAGGTAAAAAACATCTTGGCTTGCCTGGAATTTCTCCCATAGTCATTGAGTTATTCCAAACAAACTGGGTTCAACTGAGTCTGAACAGTTTCTGTTGTTTCTTGAACTCAAATATCACCAAATTTCTGTGAAGGGCTTAGTACTCTAGTTTACAAGTCAGCATCAGTTAAGGGCTTAGTACACTAGTTTACAATTCATCAAATCATTGTCTGTGAGACAAAGCTAATGCCAACGTTGTTTTTATTTTCCTCAGATATGGCATGTTGCCTTCATAAAACATTGTTAAGGTCATTTTAATATAATTTATTATAAGACATGACAGCCATGCCTGAGAACTTGTGATATGCTATGTTAGGTTAAAGTATATTTTCTGATTGGTTGGCAGGCAGTGTTGTCATTTGTAGTGATTTTTTTTTTTTAGTATGGAAAATGTTTTTATATTTACTTCAGTTTAAGAGGAAAAGAAAACATCCTGCATGTTAAAATTTGATAGGATGTTTTAGGGTTGGCCACCTGCATTCTCAAGGCAGAACTTTGAGGCAAGTTAAAAAGAAAATTTACAACTGACATGCATTAGAGACATGATGTGAATTAGAGATATGACATGAATTGCTTACCTGTCTCTAATGCATGTCAGTTGTAAAAACATGAAACATGAAAGCAGAATGCAGAGATTCTTTTGAAAATGCATAGGAACAGCAACCTAGATTTTTATTAGAAATATAACCTACAAGTGAAAAGAAATTACCAGGAGGAGTAGAGGCAGACAGAGGTGTGCCAAAGGGTAGAACAGAAGGTCTGGAAAAAATTTTGGAAAAGTAGATGGGTCAAATAGAGGCGATGAGAATGAGGAAGGAATGATTCCCACAACACTCAACTTGAGGACTTATACTGGGATGCTGAGCTCTGTGGCCTCCCTCTATAAACAATGAAGAAAAATGGAGTAGGCAGTCACCAGAGAGGCTAAATCAGAAGTGCTAAACCAGAAGCCTACCTGCACAGTAGTCTGAATCATGCTTTGGATGTACCTTACCTCTCGGGGCTCACCTAAGAGTGGGATCCATCTTACCAAATGGGATCATGTGAAAGCTAAACATTCTGTCTCAGAAAGTCATTGAGGTTTCCCTTATGGTCAGTGGAAAGAAGAACGTGCCTTTGAAAGCCTCCTGAAGGAGACCTTGTCTACCTAAGCTTGGGTACCAAAGATAAAGGGTTACCTTCTCCTTTCTGAAGGCCTTACCTGTCTTTACTGCCTTTCCAAAGACTTTATTTGCTTCTTCTAGAGGTCTTACTTCCCTGAGTAAACCAGGTCCCACCTTAAGGTACCGGTTGTACCATACTGTGCTGTACTGTAAAGTATATGACTCAGTGCTATTAATAACTGTCCATAATAATTCTACTTCTGATAATGCACATACACAGAATCACACAACCATGGGATTTGTGCTTTCTTTTCAATGTACATATTCCAGGAGACATCTGATACAACTGATTTCACCTCATTTTAGACACTGACAGACATCTATATCTGAATTGACTATTGAGACACCTGTGACAGTTGATAGAGAGAAATACATTCTTCTAATGGGCAATCCCTCAGGTCCATTTTAAGGCTTTCACCTCAGAACAAGGCAAATTTGTCCTCTGGAAGTGCCTATTTCCACCACTGCAGGCTGATTCTCTCCTTAATTTACCTCTGTGTAGATCAGTTGAGGCAAACTCTAATCCTGAACAAACTTTTAAAAAACTACACATTCTTTGGGCCATTTTCTCTTTAAACTCAGGAGGTTGGTATGAAGCCTCTCTTTTCTCTTTTGAGGACAGACTAATGTAAAGGCTTGTAGGCATGATCATGATGAAGCGCCCTGAGTGGTTACAGCATCTTTCTTGAGCCATTTTATTTGGTCATGACTGGAATTGGTTTACCCTGAATACTGAGCCTGGGAGTTAGAAGGTGTCTAAACACAGTTACTCAGTTTCACTGTACAGATCCATGAGGTTCTTGGCAGATTTCCAGGTGAATAGAGTAAGACTTCTCTCAATCCTAAGGAAAATCTGCAAACCCTGTGCAATGGACTTGGATAACTGACATATATGAAACAGCATAGCACATCTATGTATAAGCACAGCTAAGCGTCCATGCATACAGAGATCTGAACTTGTCACCCAATGCTTCCTAAGCTTTCAACAAAGAGAGCACACTATGACAGGTCATCTGTTTTGTTTTAAGATTTGTGACTATCGTATGTGTCCAAGCTCCAATGCAAGATGACTGAAAGTAGGATGAAACTCTTAATTTAAACTAAAATCCTCCAGAGGTCAACTATTATTCTAACAGAACATGCACATAACACAGACATCGTACCAGGTTAGTATCAAATAGGTGGGAGGGTGGAAAAACAGACTTCTTGGCTTCTTGACAGGTTGGGTGGGATTTGTCCTCATTGTTTATCAAGACATCTAAGATTTCAGCATCTGAAACACAGACATCTCAGAAATGATTGAGAAGCCTAAGCACAGCTCTATAGATTTAGATATCACAGGCTAGCCAGCACATCCATGCAAGGCTCACAAATGTGACACGAGATCCGCAGGAGTGCACCCTGTCTTCTCTGCATGGCAGATGGTGGCCAGGGTGCACGCCGTCAGTCTTCTCAAAGAGCAGTAGGATGCCTTGCTTTAGGATTGGAATTGACTCTCTGAATTTCATGCAAGCTACTGCTAACAACAGAGAGATATTTGGCTTGACTTAAGAAACCTACCATACTGTATCATTGTTCTTACTGTGTCTTTAGTGTTTCAAGATGAAATCTTCTGAAGAAGGGACCACTGGAAATAAAACTTCTGCGATCGTGTTTGTTATCCTGGGTTTTTCTCATCGTCCAGATATGAAAGTCATCTTCTTCATCCTATTTCTATGTATTTACATCATCACAGTGCTGGGAAACCTAATTATTCTTGTTGTAACTAACATGGACCCTGTCCTCCACACTCCCATGTACTTCTTTGTCAGGAACTTGTCATTTCTGGAGATCGGCTACACCTCTGTGACCCTGCCCAGAGTGCTGGTCAATCTTCTTTCAAGTGATACGTCCATCTCTTTTGCAGGTTGTGCTGCACAGATGTATTTCTTTCTGTTCTTCGGAGCAACTGAGTGCTGCCTATTAGCTGCTATGGCTTATGACCGCTACCTAGCCATATGCAGCCCTCTGCATTACGTGGATATCATGAATAAGAAGGTATGCATGCAGCTGGCTGCTTCCTCATGGATATGTGGCAACCTTGTGGCCCTCGGACACACTACATTTATCTTCTCTTTGCCCTTCTGTGGCTCCAATGTGATCAACCATTTCTTCTGTGAGATCCAGCCAGTGCTGATGCTGGTGTGTGGAGACACTTACTGGAATGAGCTACAGATCATTCTGGCTGCTGCCTTTGTCATCCTGATGCCTTTTCTGCTAATTTTGGTGTCTTACAGCCTCATCATTTCCTCCATCCTCAAAATCAGGTCTGCCAAAGGAAGGTATAAAGCATTCTCCACTTGCTTCTCACATCTCACTGTAGTGACATTATTCTATGGGACAGCTATGTTCATCTATATACGTCCCAAATCCAGCTATTCCCTGGATGTGGACAAGGTGCTCTCTCTGTTCTATTCTGTGGTGACCCCTGTATTGAACCCTGTTATCTACAGCTTTAGGAATAGGGAGGTAAAAGGAGCTCTCTTTAAAATGAGAATGAAGCTATTTCACCCCAACTGCTAAGTCAGTTCCCCTCAGCTGAAAAACCATCCACAAATATGTCACTTCAGATGAAGCACTGGCACATGGCCAGAGGGATATAGGAAAGATCAGTGACAGGACTGTAAGATAGAAAGGCATTCAGTTCACCTGAGTTAAAAAAATAATTAGGTGTCTAAACAGGAGTATCTGGTGGCATTTGAAAGTGCATAATCTCTAGCTGCCATTATAGGACATGTGCATCTCCATTAAATTACAGTTGCTGGTAGTACATGAAGATCTTGGATACAGTAGGATGTCTCGTGTCATCCCAGGTATATATTTTTAGGCATAAGAGTTACTCCCCAGATGTCTCTGACATGCTAGAGGGAAGGAATGCTATCCAGAGGAACCTTGACAGGCTTGAGAAGTGGTCCCATGTGAACCTCATGAAGTTCAACAAGGCCGAGTGCAAGGTCCTGCACCTGGATCAGGGCAACCCTGAATATCAATACAGACTAGGAGATTAATTGATTGAGGGCAGCCTTGCAGAGAAGGACTTGGAGGTATTGCTGGATGAAAAACTGAATATGAGCCGGTAATACGCATTTGCAGTCCAGAAAGCGAACTATACACTGGGCTGCATCAAAAGAAGCGTGGCCAGCAGGTGGAGGGATGTGATTCTGCCCCTCTACTCCACTTTCATGAGACCTCACCTGGAGTGCTTCATCCAGTTCTGGGGTCCCTGGTTTAACAAAGACATGGACATGTTCGAGCAAGTCCAGAGGAGGGCCACAAAACTGATCAAAGAACTGGAAAACCTCTCCTATGAAGAAAGGCTGAGAGAATTAGGGTTGTTCAGCCCAGAGAAGAGAAGGCTCTGGGGAGACCTTATTGCAACCTTTTAGTACTTAAAGGGGGCTTGTAAGAAAGATGGAGAAAGACTCTTTATCAAGGCCTGTAGTGACAGGAGAAGGGGCAATGATTTTAAAGTGACAGAGGGTAGGTTTAGATCGGACATGAAGAAGAAAAGTTTTATGATGAGGGTGATGAGACACTGGAAGAGGTTGCCCAGCGAAGCTGTGAATGCTCCATCACTGGAAGTGTTCAAAGTCAGGTTGGATGGGGCTTCAAGCAAAATGATCTAGTGAAAGGTGTCCCTGCCTATGGCAAGGGGATAGAACTAGATGATCTTTGACAGTCCCTTCTAACCCAAATGATGATCCTATGAGACAAGTTAATCTGACTGGCTCGATTCAGTTTTGTGTATTCAGAGACATCTACTGCCACCTGAAATTCCCTGGGAGATTCCAGCCATCCACATGGGCTTGGAGATATGACACATACAGAAGACATGTTGCCTTCTGAAGTAGTAGCTGGGGAGCAGGCCGGATTGCAGGGGGCATCTCCGATAGCATAGACACCTGCTGTTAGCTACATGGGTTGGGCCATGGTCAGTGGAGTCTATGGTGTGATACATGTGACCCAATGCATGTGCCTCCTTTATAAGCAAAGGAATCAGTCTCTGGAACCCAGTGACTCACTGTCCATCTACTCTCAGACAGACATGTAGTGTCATTTGAAATGCCATAAGGTTTTGGCACCGAACTCTTTATAATTTAGGAGATCACAGATATGCCATAGTGTCATCTATGGGCTATCATAGATGTCTGTGTCATCTCTGGCAGACCCATGAGAAAGTCCTGGACATCCCTTGGCATCTCACATAGCACTAAACATGCATGTTCAAGTAAATGAATCGAGCTCCAAATCTCCTTTGACTCTAACGGGAGCTTAGACACCTAATTTACTTGGATACACCTATATAAATGTGATTGGGACAAGTATCAAACCTCACCTTTGCATTGTAGAGACTTATGTGCAGATGAAATGAACTCCACCCATGTGATAGAGAGACTAAACCCATCTTCAGCCCATCCTCTAAAGTTGCAAGATAACATTTCATAACATCAGAGTCTACCTCACAAATCTCACTTTCCGGTAAGAGTTCCTCTGTCAATGTGGTTCTTTTTCAAAAATGTTGAGTGTTGTCTGACATAACAATAGACAGCATTGATCTCCACCGAAATTTTTATGGAGATAGCTACCATGTCTTGTGTTTACATAACATTTTAAAGACTGCTTTAAGGGACAATGAAATTGAAGGAGGAAAGAAAACATTTTCTTCCCGTTTTATATGGCTAACAATTTTTATTACAGATGTCAACAGAACTGTTTCAGAGTTCATTAACAACTGTAAAGACATGCATCTGAATTGTGGCTTATTTACATTTTCAGTGTGCTCTTATGTCTTATTTGAATAATCTTGATGATTTAAAGTAGTTTTAATTGTCCGAATTTTGGTGGTTTTTTTTTCCAAATAACTTTCTTGAATTACTACCAGTGAAAAGTGTGATAAACAAAAGCTTTTTCGGCTGACTTCCTGTTTGAAAAACTTCTTCGGCTGACTTCCTTTGAATATTGTATGATATTTCCACACTTCTTCCTTTCTGTGATTTTGCTGTACCTATTTGAGAAACATTTCAGATTTTTAAGACAAAAGGTACTTAAGTAGAGGATCTTTTATCTTAATAAAAGGATAAAAATTCTTCAAAACATTGTACTACTTCAATGTACAGATTTCAGTCGTTATGTATATGTCATACATAATGTATAAAAATGAAAACACAGTATATCAACTTTTCATTAAATAATTTCAGTCTTCATTTTTGAAGGTACAATATTATTTTCAGAGAATCTAAATCTTTTCACATCTTTTGTGCAATGAGTTCCATAAGGATTTGTGTAGAGACACACATGTATGCAGGCACACTTCTGTGCATATGTATATGAACACGTATGCCTCTGTGTCTCTCTTGCCTGGAGACAGGTGCCCCTGGCACAGCCCATGGGCAGCGGTTCCCAGAGACAAGCCACGGGCTGACAGGATGCTCTCAGAGGGCAAGAAAAGGCCTCCCTGGATGACCAAAACCATTTCGCTCTAACTTCTGTTTACACAGTTTCAGCACAGGAGGGTTTTTTGAGCATTCAACCGGACAAACAAACATGCAGGTAGGTGCAGAGCAGGTACCATTTCTAGAATGCGTGCCAGCTTTGTGCACTCCCCAGAGCCAAGGAGTTCAGCCTGGTTTACTTGGAAAATGAGCAGAACATCACAATGAAACAGAAACTCTTTAGAAAATAATTTCCCAGATTGTTTTAGTCAGTGCGGTTTTGGTTTGGTTTGGTTTGGGTTTTGTGGTGGGGGAAGAAGAGAAAGGAAGATGTTTTCTGCTTCAGGAATCATCTGCCAAATTCACAGACGTACAGCTCCGCCTAGCTCTGCTGTGCTGTCCACATCTACTGAGTCCATCTTTAGATGTAGTGTCTCATTTCCAGAGTCTGTGTTGTACCTGGCAGCCACCAATAGAAGTATGCAAACACCTTCCCAAGAGGGCAGAGACATAAGCAAGGCTCCTTCCAGCTGAGGCCATGATATAGTCTTGTGTGCCTGAAGAGACATCAGAGGAACATAGACTTTGCAAGTAGTCCAGGGAAGGCAGGAGCAAATTGCTTTCCAGGGCACATCCTCTGTGATTGCCTCCTGTTACCTTTTCCAGGGAATTCCCAGTGCAACAAACCCAGAGAATGCTAGCCCTTACTCCTCTGAGCTTAGTCCTTTCTGTGCAGACAGAGTTCTCCAAGTCATCCTACCCTCAGTGCATGGTGCTTGGCGTTGCCATGCTTTCTGCTAGTCTGCAAATCGATGCTAGTCTAGCATCGCATAGCCAAGCTGTCTCCTGAACGAGGAACTGAACCCTGAATGTTCCCATGTAGGAGACAACACTTTCCCAGTTAAGTGGCTCGGGCACTGCGTTGCACATCTGATCGATGTGCAGAAGACAGCAGTAGAGGCTGCAGCATTGCAGGCCTTTAGGGGAAGACATATAGCTGGAGATTATCTGCCATGATAAGGAATGAATTTGGCCCTCAGTATACTTAAAGGAAACTCAATGCCACACGGGTACTCTGTTTATTGCCCAGAAGGGCAATCTACCCAGAAAGGACTTTTCAAAACCCAGATGGAAGCAAAACACACACATGGTAACAAGTCATGTACTATTTCCTCAACTCTCACACGCGCGCACACACACACACTTTTTGCACACGTGCTGAAGTAAAGGAGAAAATGGGCATCCCCTACAGCATAGTGATTCAGCCAAGACATTGACAGGTGTCAGCACAAATGCTGAGCATCTCAGCTCCAAATGGAAAACATAATGTGTAGTCTGGAAAATCAGGGCACAGCTTTCTGTCTGCATAACCTTTAAGCAGAAGCCAGGAGCAAAGGCATGTGTGCTGGCCCTTTGATGGACTTGATCCCTTCTCCAGGGCAAGCAGTGAAGCAGTGAAGTGGGATTGATGCAGCAGCACAAGGCCTTCAGAGTATTTTTTTCCCCCCCTCTTGTGAATAAGAACTAAAAAAGAAGAGAACATCAGGTCTCAGGACCTGACTAGGACCTGACTGGTGCAGCAGACGCATGAGCCCCAGGACTTTCCTTGCAAACATTGCACTGGGATTAAATGCTGACATAAGTGGTTTGAGGTTGCCTCAGAATCCAAATTCTGCCTTGGCCGCCAAAGGCCTGGCCAGCCTGCCTACCTGCCCAGAAACCGACATTTTCTCTTGCTGGCAAATGAGCTCAAGCTGAGATCTGAGAGGCCCAAATCCTGAGTGCTTTGTCCCTGCACAGAGCATGCTGAGGGTTGTGCTGGCTAGACCCACAATGAGGGCATGGGTCGGAGGTGTCTTCAAAGAAAGGATCTTCAGCATAACAAACTGAAACACTACCAAGTGCACCTCGAAGGCCCAGGGCCCAGCCAACACTGCCATCGCACCAAGACATGCTGGGGACTGCCTCTCCAGAGCCAGCGCTGTTGGAGCCTCCTGTGTGTTGGGCACTGAGACTTTCCTCTGAGGACACAGGGAAGGGTTGGGGGGTGTGAGGGTGCTAATGCAGGATGTCCCTCAAAGTAGGGGTGGCGAGAGTCTTGCAATACGTCAGTGCCTGGGATCATTATAGACCTCATTAAGAGAGGCTCTGAGTGTTGTGGTTTATCCTGGCAGGCAGCTAAACACTGCACAGATGTTTACTCACTCCACCGCAGTGGGATGGGGGAGAGAATGGAAAAAAAATGGTAAAAATAAAACTCATGGGTTGCAATAAAGACAGTTTAGTAGGACAGAAAAGGGAGGGAAAACAACAATAATAAAAAGCAACAACAACAATAATTAAAAAACCACCAACAACACCAATAATAATAATAGAATATACAAAACAAGTGATGCACAATGCAATTTCTCACCACCCACTGGCCGATGCCCAGCCAATCCCTGAGCAGTGGCCACTGCACGCCCCCGGCCAACTCCCTCCAGTTTTATTGTTGCATGTCATATGGTATGGGATATCCTTTTGGCCAGTTTGGGTCACCTGTCCCGACTGTGTCTCCTCCCAGCTTCTTGGGCACCCCTAGACTCCTCACTGGCAGGGCAGTATGAGAAGCTGAAAAGTCCTTGACTTAGTGTAAACGCCGCTTAGCAACAACTACAACGTCAGCATGTTATCAACATTATTCTCATCCTAAACCCAAAACACAGCACTATTCCAGGAAGAAAGTTAACTCTATCCCAGACAAAACCAGGGCACTCAGACTCTGTAAGGTCTTGGTTAATGTACCACTTATTGGGGATAGCATAAGCAGGAGAAAGGGGATAGCATATGTAGCCATGCGCTTTCTCACATTCTTGTGTAGCCTCAGCAGTGGGACACCATGCATGAACACCTTTTAAGTGACAGAAACGTGGACCCATTTTGTCAGGGATGAAAGTGTTTCTGCCAATGAAAGCAGGAAGCAAGAAGCATGGCCGGTGTCCACACTCAGGAGGGAGATGAGGACTGGGCCTGCATGAATGAGTTATCTATTGGAGAGAGCAAGAAACAGATACAGAGCACTTCACCTCTGTTGGTGGAACTGTTGGGCTGTTTTGCAAGCCTCTTCCTTGTGCCCCAAGCCCTGGGCTTGCTGTCATCTTACTTTTCCTTCTCCAGAGTTCTCCTGACCATATGGGTTTAGAGAAGGATGCCAGAAAGCAGTGAGAATGCTCCTACAGAAGGAGAATTGGATCATGAAGGCAGACGTGCTGATGGGTTCATGCCTGTGGGCAGGAGGTCTCCCCAGGAACGCCTGTCCTGCTGCATGGGAACCTGCCTCCCCCAGGAAGCAGGTTTGCCAGGAACAGAGGCGGGACTACAGCCAGCAGACCTGGTTGCCCAGAAAGGTGCTGTGTGGCTTTTCCAGGGATGGAAGCTTGGCCCTGCTTCTCTAGGCTGTACTGATGTAGGTGCCGCTGTGCCAATGCTCTTTGCCCTCCTCAGCCTCTCCACTGTGAACCCTGCTTTCCTTTGGCTGTGGTGGAAACGCAGTCAATGAGGCAGAGAGCAGCTGCAGGAAGGAGGTCCTCTGTTCTTGACTGCAAAGGCAGACAGACAAGGGGAGATGGAACTACTCCTTTCCTGTGCAACGATTCTCTCCCTGCAGTAGGTGCAGACATGTCAATGCCCTGCAACACTTCAGTTCCTGAGATATAGCTCAGATCTTCACAGTATCTCAGGACATGTCAGCTCTCGTGGCCCGGGCCACCCGGGCAAATGCAAACTTCCTGCACCATGTGGCCTCTAGCAGTTGCTTGTGGGATGGTAAACAGGGATGGTGGATGGAAAAATCTTATTCCTGTGGGACTTGTCTTCTGACTACTGTTGGATGGCAAGAGAAGCTGCAGAGCAACGCGCGGGAGTTGGTTGTTTAGTATAGTATTTCAGCTGCGATGGCCTGTACTGCGTGATAAAGAAAATGAGAAGAATGGTGACTGTGTGCATGTCATGAGTGCTTCTGTCTGTGTGAACTGTAACATGTCTGGCAGAGAGAACAGCGTAGTCTCATGAGAGCAGTGAAAGAGGACAAGCAGGTCACTCCTCCAGAGTTGGTGTAGAGACACAAAAGTGTTTTAGTCATCTGCCTGGTGAGTTGAAAGATCTGGCAGAGACCCACTTTGGCACCCTCAGTCACCCACCTGGCTCTGGGCATGATCTCAGAAGGAGAGGTCTGCTCTCACTCCTGCCTGTGCTCTTTCTTTGGACTAAGCTGTTGGCAGAAGAGGGTCTGAAGTTGGTGAGAGACAGTCTTGTTCTGGATTGCAGTCCTTGCTGAGCCCCTGACCTCCCACAAAGAGCAAACCAGGAGAGAGGAGAGGGAATGAGGTTCAGCAGAGGTGAGAGCTAGTAGGAGGACCCAAAGCAACTTGCTGGTGGTTGCATGGGCTGGACTTTCTTCCTCCAGTGGGACAGTCCTGTCTGACTTCTAATTCTCTTTGGTTCCTCCATGACATCCCAGCAACTTCTGACCCAAGCCTGTCTCTCCCTCAGCAAAGATTGGGTTCTCTTTCCTGAAGCTGCTCAGGAAGCATGTGGGTTTTGTTGCTTATCCCAAGTGAGCTCTCTGTCATGCCCAACAAACACAGGCTCAGCAATAAATGACACAGGAAAAGCTGTGGCACATGCAACACATGAGGGACAGCACAGCTGAGGGATTTCTTAGTCCTTCCGTTGGATTGGCAGGAGAGGACAGAGCTGTGGGACAGAATGCTTGCCTCTCGGCAGCACAGCCTTGCCAGCAGTAGGCAGGGAGGAGTCCCAGCACAACCTCATGATGCCTCTGAGCAGTGTCCAATGCCTGGAGACTGGCCGGGCATCGGTCCAGTCCTGAGGGGTGGTTGGTATAACATTTTTTTCTCTCTTTCCTTCACCTATTAAACCATCTTTATCTTGACCCATGAATTTTCTCACTTTCACTTTTCCTATTCTCTCCCCTGTCCTGCTGTGGTGGGGGGTTGAACCAGTGGCTGCGCAGGTGTTTAGATGTTGGCTGTGATCAACCCATCTCAGCCCCAAGTCACTGATACTGGATCAGCACTTCTCACCAGCACCCTCATTTGGCAGGGTGAGGGGCGAGAAACCGAAGACGACTGTGGATGAAGAGCCAGGCATTGCCACGGAGAGATCCTGCTAAGAGGAAGCAGAGGCAGTCTCTCACTCATACCTGGAGGGAGGAATGAAACAAAGCAGAAAGTGGTATCTGTCTATGCCCCTCATGGCTATGGGGCAGCGCCTTGCCACCCTGCTCTTCTGTTGTCCCCAGTGAGGAAAGGATGGCTTGTGCCAAAAGGAAGTCTGCTGGGAAAGATAGAGATAACACTCCAACCTGGCAGGAGAAGACACATGATTCCACTTGTTACACAAAATAAAAGGCCCCATGGCACGGCAGGCAGGAGGGACCTCTCAATGGATGGGATCCACGCAGCATGCCGTGGAAAAATCCTCCTGGGGTCCATCCAATGCTGCATGGCAGCAGAGTTCCCAGCTTCTGAAGGGATGCAAGATTTACTCACTATCTATATTCCTCTTCTTACCCTACCTCATTAAAACAACATTTTATTGGCCCACTTGTTGTTGATGGGCCTTTCTTACAAAGATCCAGGAAAGCAGCCTGCATCGTGTCTTTTTCTCTCACCTCCCTCCCCCATCTGCCTGGTTCAGAACAGCACAATAATATTTCAAATGGACACGGAAAAATAGTACACGCATGCTTATGATTAAATACACACTGACTAAATCTACATCTATGAGGAGCAAGTAGCAGTCACAGAGTGTTCATGATATGGATTGGCCATGATGTGATCACTGACTTCATATGCAATAGTCTTCCAGGCTGATGACCGCATGGCCATGCCTGGACAAAAGAGGGGATTCCCTAAGGGTTTCTCCCAAGCCTTCCACTCTGTTACAAATAAGATCAACCTGCCTAGGAAACTGCCCCAATGTCACTTCAGATCATGCTTTGTACAGGCAGGATTTCTCAGTGCAGAAAATGGCCAAGTGGCATTCAGCTCAGCTCGTGCCTGTAACCTGCATGTTTCTCTTAGGACAGATCACTGACAACGATACCTGTGAGTAAGCATCACCTTCCTCAAACAGTCACAGCAGCATCATGTAGACAGGCTATTTTCCTGGTCCGGCTGCCCCTTTGGTGGCTCAAGCAAAACTGCCTGCACGGGCTCTATGCCCGGTGAAAACACAGTTGGGCACAAGGAGGGTGGAAGGAGAAAAAGGTCCCACCATCTCCAACAGCATGCCTCCAAATGCCCCCCCCCCGCC
>VZSZ01001391.1:0-24215 GCA_013398815.1 Ibidorhyncha struthersii
CAACCCTGACTATTCTGTGATTCTGTGATTCTGTGAAATTTGCTGTCCTAACAATGTACCACTACACTCAGAGATTCGCATGCGTTGGACTTCTGTGCCCAAATATCTAAAGGTGTGTGCCAATCCAGTAACTGCATGCAAAATTGTGAGCCTACAGTCTCTTTTTGTTACTGCAAAATGGATTCTGGAACATAAATAACTAAGAACCAGGGATTATTTTTATTAATACAAGTGAAAAAATAGTCAGCAATGAAGGACAACAGACACAGAATATGATTTTGCTTGAGGTCCCATTTATTTTAAGGAGCGGAAATAATTCTTGTTGTCAAATGGTTAATTTTGCTAGCTGTTATAATTAATTTAAAACCTAGTTGAAGGTTCAAGTAATCCATTTTACAAGCTAAATTACCTAATGTTTATGTCTATTTTTGTGTCATTACTAGATATACTCAGGTTTTTCCCCAATCTTCTCTGGACGCCTAAATATACCTGTTACTGATAGAAGTTTCAGTGGTTCTTTCACATAGATCACTCAACAACACTGAGGCAAACTTGGAAGTTCAAAGTATCTCACTGATTACTTCTTTGCATATATCAAATTGATCCTTTCTCCATTGAGTTGGTTTTCCGTGACCTTGCCATTTTCTAAAAATACTGCACATCCCTGTCCCAATGGAGTCAATTTTTGTCTTTTTAACAGCCTATTGTAAGAGAGTGTATCAAAGGCTTCCAGGAGGTTCCAATAAACTATTTTAACTGGCTTTTCTTTAACTGACTCTTTTGTTAATGCCATAAAGGAATTCTAGCATATATAGGGCAAGACTTGCTTTTCTCCAAATTGTATTGCTTAATCCCTACTAACTGCTGTTCATGTGTGCACTTTGGTTAGTCTATCTTTAATTACTATTTCAGCTATTTTACCAGGTACTGAGGAAAATCTATTCTGACTGCTATTGCTAGGATCTATTCCTTTTTCGATCTAGGTACATCATTTACTACTTCCTAGTCTTCTGCAATATAACCGATTTTAATGAGCAACTGCTTGTGGTTAGTGTCTCAAAAGACAATGCTTTGTGTTTATTTCAGCTATTTTCTACCCCCTGGAGGGGCTTAATCTTCACTTACATCTAAATGAAGATAAATGTGACTGATTAAGTTGACAATTAGTGTTGTTTATGGAAATGATTTTTCAAGTGTTTGCAGTTCCTAATCCAGATTCAGGTTCTGCTTTGGGATGTCAAAGGTCTCTGTGGAAAGACAGTGTGGTCCAACATCTAAAGCCAGGCTCAGACCTTGAGGCTTAGGTGAACTCTATTAATAGCTCTGGTAAGGACTTACCATATGATATTTGGGAATTCACTTTATCTTGCTGTGTCTCCATTGCTTTACAAGTAGCATCACAAACACCTTATTTACCAATGAGCTGTCAAACCGTCTGGTTAGAAGGGTTAACATGGGACTTTTGTTTCTCCTTTCTGGATAGCTTGTCCATGCTCAGGGCTGATGTTCCTGCAGCAGGGGAGAGTTTAAACTGCAGTGCATCTTATTTAGGGTGGTATTTCATGAGCTGGGTCCAACCCTAACCTAGTCTTTCATGTTGGTGTAAACACGGAGTGACTAGTTTCTAGACAGTGGAGATGAACAGGATTTTCACTTATATTATTCTCATGAGATTTTTCCTCTCAACACCATTTCTGGAGATTCTTAACATATTAATTCTGTTTCAGTTTTCTGCATGAAACGTTTCCTTCTTTACACAGAGCAAGTCCTCTAGGTCACATAAACACCAAATTGTTAGAAACGGGGACCTCCCCTTGTGATAATGAAGAAATCATCAACATTAATTCCAATTTATATTTTCTTCTCAATCTTTGTATAAGATGAAAACAGCAAAGCTAATTACTTGGACGGCGTGATTTTTTTTCAGGCAGTCAGAGAGGGAAGTGCCAGCAAATTTTAGTTACAAAGGTTAGAAGACAAACTGAACAACAATAAAGTAAATTTAGAAAGAGCACTAAAGACAAAGTGCTAGCCTTACTGAATCTGCCTTTACTGCTTACTACCTAACACTTTATATACTTTAGAGTAAAGATTTAACTAGAGTGTTAAAAACCTATAAAAATACTCCCCCAAACTCTCTTTTTTATATAAAGCACCTTTCCATGCTTATAGCATAAACAGGACTTTGCATGCATACCTTCTATGCAAGGTTTGCTAAAGATTTGTTTGTATTTTATTAAAATGTTGAGTATGTTTGTTCCAGCCTTTTCCCCTGTGAGTTCTAATGATTTTTATTCTCTCAGTACAATGAATATAATAGTGCCTTGGTCTAATGAAACCAGCAGAGAGTTGAGCTACTGAAATATCTGCATTCTAGCTCTAACTGTAGCTTGCTTGGGAAGGTCATTTTTGTAATGTAATTGTGGATCACCAGATGGCACTCTCGCAGGCAATATATTAAGTCAGAAACCCTATTTGTAAAAAGGGAAAAGAGTATATAACTCTCTTTACACTTCTGCTTTTTGTAATCTCACCAGGTCACACTATGCTGTTGCCATCTTTTTGACACTGTCTCACAAATTTATTTTCCAGCTCCTGGTCCTGCTCTCTGTTCAAATCCAGTATGTGTTTTACATATTTGTCTAAGTCTATGACTTTCACATCTCCTCTTAATTCTCTTCCCATTACCTGAAACTTAACATTGTCCAAATTAAATAGAAAGCTCTTTTTACTCCCTTTTTTTGCTTCTGGCTCAGAACACTATCATGCTTTCTTTGTCTCAAGCTTCATATCATAGGGTCATAGAATGGTTTAGGTTAGAAGGACCTTAAAGATCACCTAATTTCCCCCCCCCTGCCATGGGCAGGGACATCTTCCACTAGAACAGGTTGCTGAAAGCCCCATCCAACCCGGCTTTGAACACTTCCAGGGATGTGGCAGCCACAACTTCCCTCTGCAACTTGTTCCAGTGTCTCACCACCCTCATAGTGAAATTTTTTTTCCTAATATTTATTCTACATCTCCCCTCTTCCAGTTTGAAGCCATTCCCCCTCATCCTATCACTACATGCCCTTGTAAAAACTCCCTCTCCAGCTTTCTTGTAGGCCCCCTTCAGATACTGGAAGGCTGCTATAATGTCTCCCCAGAGACTTCTCTTTTCCAGGCTGAACAACCCCAACTCCCTCAGCCTGTCTTCATAGAAGAGGTGCTCCAGCCCTCTGATCGTCTTTGTGGCCCTCCTCTGGACTCACTGGGTGTTATAAATATATGGGTGTTTAAGTTGGACTTTTTCCTTTCTTTCCCTCCTCATTCCTGGTTGTTCCTGGCTCCTCTCTGGACCAATACTGGACCAAAGCTCACCTCAGGTTGAGTTTTGAGTAGCACAACCTCTCCACTGACTTCTTTAAAGCAGAATTGAATGCAGAACTGGGTGCAGTGTGGGGCGATGGGGCGATGGCAGAAGAAGGGCAGTCATGTCAAACCTGTGCTAAGGCGCAGCTTGGAACGGTGCTTTCTTGTTTAGCAGAAGCAATGTCTAGCAATAACCACCTAGAGGTACTGTCTGTAGCAATATACCTGACTATACCGGGTCTGTCTGGGAAAGAGTTAATTTCCTTCGTAACAGCCCATATAGTGCTGTGCTTTGAATTTGTGACTAAAACAGTGTTGGTAACACATCAGTGTTCTGGCTACTGCTGAGCAATGTTTGCTCAGCATTGAGGCTTTCTCTTTTTCCTGCTCTGGCTCCCCAGCGAGTAGGCTGGGGGTGCACAAGAAGCTGGGAGGGGACACAGCCAGGACAGTTGATCCCAACTGACCAAAGGTATTCTGCGCCACATAATGTCATGTTCAGCAATCAAAAAGGAGGGAAGAGAGTTTTGGGAGAGGTAGCCATTACTCAGAGACTGGCCGAGCGTTGGTCTGCTTGTGGGAGGCAGTGAATGACTGCTTCTGCATTACTTTTCTTTTCTTCTTTGCTTCACTTATTAAACTATTTTTATCTCATCCTATGAGTGTTATTGCTTTTGCTCTTCCTGTTCTCTGCCCAGTCCCACTGGACTGGGGAGTGACCGAATAGGATCGGAGAGTGACTGAGTAGCTGCGTGGTGCTTAGCTGCTGGCTAGGGCTAACCCACCACACTGATGCAACACCTGTAGCTTGGTGATGAGCACTGGGATCAGGACGGGGGTGGGGCTGGAGAAGCCATTGACATGCAGGTGAGAACATAAAAACAAATGATTGAAGTATTGGTCTAGTTTTAGAGGGGCAAATCTCATCTCTGTACCTCAGACCTGTCAGGTCTGTGCCTCTACTATCCTTTTGCTGGATTATATAAAATGCAGTCCTTATGTTCTCATCCTGATCAGTTCTTCTGCATATTCTGGGTGCATTGCTCCCACTCTCCCCACACCATTACAGTGATTCCTGTTCAGTGACATCTTTCTTGATGCCCATATTTCCCCACGAATATCCCTGTGCTGTTCTCCATATTGTCCTCCATTTGTGGAACAGGCTTTGGTTGGTCACTTCTTTCCTCCCTGTCAAACAGTCTGTCAGTCCTCATCTATGCTTTGACAGGTCCTCTCTGCAGTGATAAATGTCCCCCATTAGGAGTTACTGCAGAGCCTGCAATTCCATATAATGGTATGCAAACAACACGTCACCTTATGCAGCGTTCTCTGAGCCATTTCCCCTTCAATGGCTGTTTCCTTACATTTTCAGAGCAATGCATGTAATTTAGTCTGTGTGACTCCTATCAGCTGCAAAGAGCTAAATCCACACGTAAATCTTTGAAAATTTGGGGTTGGCTTGCCAAGTCTTAGATTATCTATCACTCTAATCAGCTCAATAAATCTGACTACGCATCTTTCAAATAAATAATGATGGGTTTTGCCTGAAGCTTTTACTGTTTTTCAATCTGTATCTATCAGCTGAAATTTTACGTGCACTCAACAATTGTTATTCTTTTGTTAGGAATTCTGTTATTGCTGACTGCAATAACATTCATTTGAATTATATGGATGTAAAAGACTCTTTGTTTCTCACACAGAGCAGTTAAACTGTAAGACAGCATTAGTTAAAACCCAGTGTCATTATTTTGAGAAGTTGTATGCCTGATTTTTTTTTTTTTTATTTTCATTCTAAACAGGTTCTGAAAACATTCTAGGTCTAAGTTACAGTAATGTTTCCAAAATTGATGAGACTATGGGACTATCCTCACCTACAAGTTATATTTTCTACAAAAAAAAAAAAAAATACAAAATAAATTAGAAGTTGGTTAAGTTAGAAAATTACTTGCAATTATGGTTTTCCCCCATTTTTTTTAAATATAAAGTTGGACTTTATTCAGATTAAACTGCTTCACCCGTAACTGCTGTATATATACAGACCTGAGATGTGTGAAATAATCTGCAAGGGTATGACCACATCTATACTTAGACATGCCTACAGGTTCGTGAGCAGAACCACTATTGTGATGCTTTTGTTTTACATTCACACACAAGAGCATCTACCTTCCTGGTATTATTACCAAAAGATGTTACCAACAACTTTGATGTTACTGGCATGGCACAGACATATGTCTTACAATCTTGTCATGTTTGGTAAGTGAAACAGAATTCATCCTTTGTCAACTTATGAGGAACGACTGAGGGAACTGGGGCTGTTTAGCCTGAAAGACGAGGCTGAAGGGAGACCTTATCACTCTCTTCAAGTATCTGAAAGGAGGTTGTAGAGAGATGGGGACTGACCTCTTCTCCTCAGTGACAAGTGATAGGATGAGAGGAAAAGGGTTCAAGTTACGCCAGGCAAGGTTTAGATTGGATAGTAGGAAAATTTTTTTCATGGAAAGGGTTATCCAGCATTGCAATAGGTTGCCCAGGGAGGTGGTGGATTCGCCATCCCTGGAGGTGTTTATAAAAAGGGTAGACGTGGTACTTGAAGATATGGTTTAGAAGTGGTTTTGTCAGGTTAGGTTAATGGTTGGACTCGATGATCTTAAAGGTCCCTTCCTACTGTAATGATTCTGTGATTCTTTGATTCTAACTTAGACTTTGACCCCAAAACAGCATAAGTCCCTAAACTTTTCAGAACTGCACTTATTTGTGCAGCACCCAACTCAGTGGGCATGGGGGCTGGAGGAGAATGCCATTGTCTTGAAGGAAAAAGTGAAAGTGAGAGTAAAAGAGTCATGAGAGTGACATGTATAACAGTCACTGAGGAACTGGCTTGAAATACAGACCATTTTAGTTTTGTACCCAGATCTAGTAATCTTGGGAACTATTTGGGCCTCTGATTGTCTGTCTCATGCAACTGGAATCATAAATTGCTTAAAGAAAAGATGCTTCTTGCTAGGGGTATTGTCAGGTTCTAGAGCAATTGAGAACAGTTACTAGCAGTGCGCAAAGCATTCCTGATGAGATGCATAACTAGTGACAGTCTTGGCTGGGACGTTGATGTGTTATAAAAATTTTAAATGTTATTATAAAAGGTGAAGTCAATGAGAATCATATTTACAGAGAGCTCTGAATCACACCTATAGATAGCAGATCTGCAAAGCAATTCACCACTGCTGCAGTTAGGGGGAAGCAGGCACTAAATCAGCAACACAGCACTGTTCTGTAGTGCATATTGTTGGAAGCATGAAACTCTTATATAAAACATAAACCTGGTGCCTGGAGACTTATTATTAATAAAGACCAACAGTCAGGGTTTTTTTTTTGAGATATCAGAGGCATTGACTCTAAGAGTCTGGGAAAAATCCAAACTGGCAAATACTTATCAGAGGCATTCAAAGCATTTCTAATGAAATGCAAAGCTGGTAGCAATTCAAGTTTTTGGGTATTTTATTACAGACATCAATATAAGCTTATCTGAGTGGAGTAAGTACGCATACTTTCAAATAAAATTAGATGTTGTATCCCTAGAAGGTGGAAGAAACATCGAGTCTATCTGCTTTGCTGAGTGAAAGTGATCACATTTTATAGATAAGACTTTCATGTTGAAAGGATGTGAAAATTCATGTTCATACAGACATTTGGATTGGAGGGACATATTTTCCTTGAAATGCTTAAAAATAAAAAGATGTAAAATTGGGCAAGATAGAGAAGTTGTTGGGGAAAAGTATAATTTAAATATAAGAGAGTATATCTTTTGATATTTAATTAGATTTCACACGACTTTAGAAGGTATGATATTCTCCATGCAACTTCCCACAACATATTACAAATTCTCTAAATCCTTATGTTACTTTCTGGGAAAACTATCTATTGTGGCAACTAGAATGGATTTAGATGTCCAGATAAGTTATAATCTAGGGCTGCCTATCCTCAAAAGCTGAAAACCTAACAACACCTCAATTTTAGGACATTAATTTCTCCCAGCAGCCTAAGCACAGTCACCAGAAACAAACTGAGTAACAGCCACATATTTAGCTGACACTTAAAAGCCATCAGTAGTGAGGAGCTGAGGACGGGGAGGCTCCACTGAAATTCCCAAGAGAGGTCATACCAAACCTGAACAGCACAGCGTCTGTCTTTCCTGCACAGATCAGAGTAACTTTATTCAGACAAGAGAACAGACATTTGAGGCTCACCTCAGCCTGAGCTGATACAGACTCACAGCTTATATTTTCCAGTAGACAGTCCTAACATCACTAGATAAGACTCTCACACCGCATTAAATGCAAGATTTCTGGAATCAGGGAGACCATAAGCGAGAAGGACCCTAACTATGTAATCCAGTGAGATGACGAATCCCCAGAGATTTGTTCTCAGTAGAAGAAAATATTTCCACTTTATTTCAGTTCTTTCCTCTCTGACAGATATTACCCAGCCTTTCTCTGACCTTCATCACAGATGTAATTTGTTAGCATTTATAGCAACGCAGATGGGTCTGCCAGTCTTTCATAGAAACTTTGTCATTCTGCATTTTGCAAGGGCTGAAAGGCTTTTGGAAATTAGAAATGTCACCTACAACCTCAAGCTGAGTTAAATGTCCTTTCATGTTCATTTTCACTTGCCCACTTAGCCTTAGAGGTTTTACTATCTGCTGTCCTTCTGCAGCCGCAGTGGTGCTCATGTTGACAGGGAGAAGTGACAAGATACATAGGAGAGGAGGCCAATGAGGTTCTGAAGGCAAACAGAAGATCAGCATTTGAACAGACAGCAGCAAGAACTTTGAAATAATCTGGTTCACTGAAAGGTTTCAAGGGAGGAAAATCTATGTGTGCAGGGAATATGCTGAAATTGTTGTGGTGCCGACAGTCTGAATAGCCCAGGGAAGGAAATGAAATTTATGAGTCATTGAACATCCCAGGTGAGTTCTGGTGATTTGCTGAACAACGCAGCTGTTCCACATCTGGGTGCTTTAGGCACAGTACTCCCACTCAGTGGGATGATAAAAATGCTCTCTGCATTTTTATCTAGTATCTCCCCAATACTTCTTAAGGTTAACAAATTCATAACCAGTGATACGGTTGCAAATACAACTGCAGACCTGAGGGAGTGAGTGAGATCAGGATTGCAGACATGCATTAGTAAGAGAGTTAGTGATAAATCTAAGTGAAGGCAGGCAGACAAAGAAGCATTTTTATTTGCATTTTAATAATGAAATATTGAGATAAGAGAATAAGTCTAGATTTATATTGTTTTTAAGCACAGAGCTCTTGCAAACCCACATGCTAACCTTGTTTTTTAATCTTTCTGGAGATAGATCTGCGATCATGACTGGAAAACAAGCAAACTATAGCAAGGGGAGACAAAGAGCTTGGCCCTGCATTATCCTTCAGGGTAAGCCAAAAGGTGACCCTTTCTCCAGCGTATGAAAGTGAAGTATGTCAAAACTACTTCTGTTGACATAGTATGCTCTCGTTTCTGAAAAGGTTAGAAATCACTCCAGATGGATTGTCATTCTAGAGTGTTTTTTTGTGTCTGGTCTCACTGAAGAACCAGAAACGTATACTTAATGTCCACTGAACAGCTAAACTGTTTAGATATTCGTATCATATGCATTTTTAATATATAGACCAATTTACTGAATTTAAGGTTCAGTGAAAGATACTTTCCTCGCTGGGAAATGCTGAATAGCCCCGAAAGAGAGGTGTGGTGACCTCTAGATCTCATTGAAAAAAGAGCTGTTTCCCAACCAAATGGAAGAGATGGCACCTAGTATAACAAAAAGCCATTTACTCACCTACTAAAGGGAAACACCATTTTCTCTAAATAAGATGATGGCCAGTCAGTCTCCTATTCAGGAAAAAAAGGAAAAAAAAGGCATTTTGGGGGAAAAAAAGTGAAACCATTTTGTCCTTCACATGTGGCTTCCAGATTTGACACAGAACCTACAGAAAGAGATAAGGGAGGAAAGGCAAAGGGCATAAAATTACACATCTCTCTGTGTTTTGAGAATGGAATCCCTCATCTTGGTTGTCTTCCATGTAAACGCCTACCCCTGGATTTACCCAAAGTTCCCTATATGTCAATGGAGATGAGTAGGCCCATCTAAGCTCTGAATTATCACACTGACAGGCTGAATTTCACTTTAGAAGTGCACCTCTCTCCTGACATATCTTAAAGAGAGCTTCAGGCGATTAGCTTAGACATACCGATGGGATCAGCTTGCAAATTTAGACGTGCAAATGCAGGAATCTATGTGCAGAACATATGTCAACACTGAAACACAGGTGTCTATCAGCAGGTGAATACAAGCATGCAAGGGTCCAAAGCTCCAATTATAGTCAGCAGAAGTCTAATCAATACAGCCACTGGCGCTTGAAGGCAAGTTCAGTTCACCCTAAAGTAGATATGAACTCAGTAGCTCACATGACAGTGCCTGTTGCAGCCTCGGTTGGTACGTTCCACCTTGCAGCAGCTGGTTTATCTAATGCAGGTCCTGTGTTGTATCTGTCAATTGCATAAGGATGTCTCATACACCACAGGTTATCTCAAATAGCACTGTGTCTGATTTTACGCAACTGAGCTGTGCCCCTAGTGGCTGGTAGGCTGAAACCTACTGAGTAGCTCTCCATAAACCACAAGGGGAGGTGAGGCTCCAAGAGTGCTTCTAGGCATCTTCATTTAGACGTCCTTAACCCTGAACTGAATCCTTGCTCTACTCTTGCTCAGCTAAATCCCATCATGGGAGCTTGTCCCAAGAATTTTGCCCTAAAGTCTTGGTTTCACAAAAAGCAGTCAGGAAATCTTGAAATGTTTCAGCAGAGCTGAAAACCTATTCCATGGACTCCAGCTTTAGGGCTATGAGCTTCGGAGCCAGGCAGGGCTCTGAGAAGGTGCAGATAACCCCTCACTGCTGGGCATGCTGACCTAGACCTCAGGCAGAGGTGTGCTCATTTAAATAGGATTTTGCACTTTGAGAAGGTGAGCAGGTATAGTTAAAAAAGATGGGAAAATGCTCATAAATGCTACAGTGGCATTAAGGCAAGAAAATGCCTATTTCTGGGATTCCTCTTAACAGTGAAGGTGCTGGCATATATGGAGCTTTACCTGATTAAAGAGACTTTCCCAGTGGCAGAGCCTTCACTGTTCTGTAGCAAGCTTGTGTGCCCTAGGACTGCACAGTGGCAGTAGTGGGACCCCAAAAAACAGAACTGTCAGAAAAACCACTTGCTATTCATCAAAGAGCCACTGAATCCGTGAAGTTTTGGGATGACATTCTCCATACGATTTGGTATATTTCTGTTCTTTCTCAGGGAAAAAAAACCAAACCCATTAGCTTTAGTTTTCAGTGGGGAGAGAGACATTCTCTTAACCACAAAGCTTTCCCTTTATCTTAGAAGGAAAGTATTAGGAAAGCTACTTTGCTGCTGCTGCTTCATCTGTATCTGCCCTGTCTTCTGTATTGTACATCCTAGCTCTAAATTTGCTTAGAAATATATACATACATAAGTAATGCCAAAAAAGACAGCAACGTGACTGAAAGCTGAAGCACAGACAAGACAATTGGTTTCACTGTATCTTTGTCTGCTAAGGTGCATTAATCTTGCAAAAGCAAAATGTTATTAATGGCAATTTGAAAGAAAGAAGTAGGTTACTTTCAAACTGATTTATTTCTCTGGGCAGCATCACTGTATGCTACTGCATTTACAACCACAGTTCAAGGACAATAATGTATGCAATCGCTAGCAAGCCAGGTAGCCAGCCACACTTTCAGGCTTGATAGACAAATGTCCGTTTACCATGACTTTTATTTTCAAAATAGTTTCTTTGTATTTTCAACATCTGTTGACAGAACCCTAAATATAGGAATTATGCTAAATCTTTACTCTGACTGCTACGCTTTTGTGATATGATCTATTGCAGAAATATCAAGCTGAAATTGGATCAGGAAAGCAGACTTGCAATTGTGAGCTATCAAAACGATGTAGTATTGTTATACAGTATAGTTTCAGAAAATATGGTGGCAAAAAAGATTGCTGTGGCTATTTTTAAGTTGTGAGAATATAAAAGTAGAGGCTTGCAAGGCTTCTTTTTCCAATATTGCAATTTGAGATTTTATGTTGACCAAGGAAAATATATTTAATGGGGATGAAAAAAAGTATTTTAGGAGAATAACTTATAAGAATGGTAATTTAAACTGGAATATCAATACTTGGAGTTATTTTTCTTCTGAGCCAAAGATCCTGAAAAGGACAGTGCATACTTTGCCAATATTCAGTACAGTAATGGAGCCATTAGAGTAAATCACTACATTTGCTTCACCAAATACCCATGTAAATGATTGTGTTAATGTCTAGTCTATCAGCTTAATAATATTCATTATGAAACTGTGTGTTTCAGATTCAACCCGGATAAAAGGAGGCCTAGAGAAGATTTTGTGGTGCTCCAGGCTGGCAGATCCCATAGCAGGATTGATATGTGTAACTGAGGGTATCAGGTTTTCACTGGAAGGAGAGATTGGACAGTATTGTGTGTTTCTGAAAGCAGGGTGGACTAAGCCACAGCCACTATTTGTTTACCTGTACATGGATCTACTTTATTTTCCAATCATCCAAGCATATAGTCACAGTGAGAGCTCACAAAGAGCTATTTCAATCTGTTCTGACATCTTTTCTTTGTGCTTAAAAGAAGAATGCGATGTTCAATGTACATGAAAATTCAGTTTAAATATAACTAAAGTTATAATGAAAATCATCGAAGAAATGTAAAGTCCCCCACAGAGTCACTCTTAAGATAAAAATCATCTCAATTTTAGTTAGGACCTGCATTGCTAATAAACCAGAATGTCTTCACAATAGAGTAAGTAAAATGGAACAGTTTTTAATCCAATTTACATTTGAGTGAACATGTGTTAGATCTGCTCTTAAAACTTGGCCCATTCCCACTCAAAATGCTCACCAGTCTGTTATAAATTGTCTCAACACACATTCCCTGTTTTTCTTTGTGTAACTACAGGGTCTGGATAAAGTCTAGTCAGGATTTTCCAGTTCTGAAACTATCCAAATCTTCCTCTGGGAAGCAGAGGCTCCAAGGAAGCTTTCCCCAGATCAGCCTTCGGGCCTTGAAAATGCACCCTTCACCCCACATGCTCACTCTCACATTTGGATATCTTCTCTTCAGGAGATTCTGCATTAATCTCTGCTTGGACAGTGTAATAGGAAAGCTGAAAACAGAGCAAAGGGATGAATTTCTAATTATAGTCATCTGATTTGATGTGAATATCTTTTCTGGACATTATCACAATCTTACTTTAGATTAGAGGAGATTAGATGAATTGAGCTCATGACATAAAATGCAGTTCCCGAGCTCAAAATGGAAAGGAATTCTCAAAAGAATTTGTAATTTGACAGAGATGTATTTCACCGTGGCATTTTTTCCTGTACTCCTCTCACTTTAGGCCAGGATTTTGCACCATATGCTGCAAATGCTGTTTCAAAATTTCTGATTGTTGGACACCAAAGTATTAGGATTATTGATAATAGGAGTAGGCATTTAATTATCATACCACGCATCTTGAGGGACGTGATCTTGAAAGAAAGAAAGGATGACACACAGGCTCTCTCTGAATAGTCTCTGCCACAGTAACTTCATTAAATGCAAATAAGACTTCAGGGATGAAGCTCACCAGTGTAAGGAAAGTTATGATAATACGGTCTGACGGCAATTGTGCAAAAGTGTGTTGCAGCAGTTAAAGAAGAATGAGAGGAGAGCTTAGCCCTTATAAAATCTAAATACTCTTAATTTTCTCTCCCTTGGTTTTACTTAACCATATCTTGACCTGAGCATCTTTTTATCAGGTACAGAAACCATGCTCTTAAAAAGAAAAGAAAAATCATAAAACAAATACCTCACATATAATTCCCTAGTTTAGCAGTATGATTTCTGCAGACATGCATATATCCTCCCCTTTTTGCAATGCTAACTGAATGGGGAAGAGAGGCAGTAACCCGGTTTATTCTGGAAACAGCAGGTAGTTTGATCTATTTTTACTGCAGATCATTTCCCAGGACACTGTGATTCTTATATTTTTAATCAAATGTGTGAATCGAAAACTGTGGTGTGACCTTTGGAAAAGACACTGCAGGACATCGGCCGAAGCTGTGAATAGTTTAAGCACAAACAGGAAGTTGACTTGGTTGTTCTGTAACAAAAGACTGTGGTAATTTATGGAGTAGGAGTTGCAGTTTCAAAACATTTTTAATTGCCACATTTGATCTGCTATGCAGTATTGTGTGACAACAGCTAAGAATGAAATGTCAGTGCCCATGTTCCAGCATAAATTTATACAGTGTGAAAGCAAAGAACCCTGTTGATTCCAGCTTTTCTTTTCCTAAGTGTTTCAGACTTGCCTGAATTACTTTCAGGTTAAATAAGGAGTGAAGAGGTCCTCAGTCTCGCAAAGCATTTAAGCATATGCATAACTTTTTTCTTATTAAGTCTACTTATGATGAAAAGAAATTTTAATACATAGGGGAAATAAAATGGGAAGGGATTTCATTGTGACCTATGTACCTGGGATAACTCTCTTTGATAAATGGGTCACTCTCAAGATGGAAATGTATTAATACCCACTCTCTTTGCATTTAGTTCATTACTATGGTAACTTAGGCCTATGAAAAATTCCATAAGTTTCACTTACAGGAGTGAAGTTACACAGGTACTCAGGAGTACCTAGCTTTTCTAACGTGAAGAAAAAATCCCCTGTTGTCATATTTTATAAGGGATTATTTAAGGAAAGGATCAGAACTGCAATTATGGGCTCAAAGTCTCATCAAAAGTTTATGGAAGACAGACTTATTTCCACAGCAGACATTTCAAAGTCTCCTACTTATTTACTTCCTTAAAGGACAATATATCATATCGGTAGCCACATGCTGCTTCTTGGTACTGTGTTATGTACTGTGGGCATCCAAGTCTTCCCGTAAATCATGAGAATGAAACGTAAATCCTTTGTGAGCAATCTCCTGAGTGATTTCCAGACATAACCACTGATCATCAACGGGATCAGAAATGAGTGATCCAGGCAGTCTTTTTTGTACAGTTGATAAAAGGATATGCTATTAACAACAAGCAACTGATTCTGTCTTGAAATATAATGTTATCATTTTCTTAAACAAGAAGGAAATTTTGAATATAACAGTCATTAATTATAGAGAAGATTACTTCTATGTGGATATACAGACTTTTATGTTCCTTCATCAACCAGGAGCTATTTTTTGGCAGGATCACTGGAAAATACATGTGAACATCAAATACCTGGGTATTTGTGCACTTAGGCACACTTGTCATCCTCAGGTTTCCCAGAGAAACACTTTCCTGATTCAAAGTTAAGTTTTTTTCTCATTTTTCCTGATGTCTTTTACAAAGAATGGCTTTTGCAAAATATCAGGGTTTGCTTTATTGTAAATGTTTGGTCCTGTGTTATCTGCGTAAATAACGAGAACTTAGGCAAGAAGGTTTGCCAATGGGAGTCTTTGTGATGTGACATTCTAGGTAGGACCAGAAGGTTTTATCACTATGTAGAAATTTAAATTTAAATTAAAATTCAAGATCATTACTCATTTTTTGTACTATATTTTAAAATTCATTCTAAATATACAGTTTTACCTGTCAATGTTTTTCAACGAACAAAACTGGAAGTTTTATCTTTTCATTGTGTACTCTGCTCCGTTACCTCTGTTATCAAAATATCTAGTTTCAGGAATATCTGTTTAAACCTTTGTAAATCATTTAATAATGCTGCAAGTTATTTGCTTACAGTAGTATCAACATGACTTGTGTTTTAGGGCATCTTTCATGACAAAATTCTGTAACAGTGACAAGAAACTTGTGTGATAAGTTTGTGTCAACAATTTCATAAATTTCTCAAACTTGGAGAGAGAATTTTTAGTGGTTTCTTCCTTACTTGGTCTTAAGGACAGAAGTGGAAGCCATATTGGATGCTTTCACTTTCTGCAAGGAGAAAAAGACAGTGAAGAAAACTGACAGTCGGAAAAATGAGATGAACTACTTAGTAATTTTCATCTCATAAATAATTGTCATGATGCTGAGAAAAGCTTTTTCTCCAGATGAATAAGTACAAAACAATTCACCTGCATTTTTTTTCATGGAAAAGTCACAGTAATAATTGCATGTGTTGTCAGTAGCCAGGATTCTCATTTTCAAAATCCTGACTGCGGTGAGAATTTTAATAAAAGAAATAAAATAAAGAAAGAAATGCAAAATACAGACAAAAGGCTTTGACTGTCCCCTCCTTTTAAAGGGATCACTGCCAAGTCAGGTTTATTGCTTTTTGTGCTGTGTTGCTGTTGAAAGGAAATTGTGATGACTTGTGGCTTAAGACTGCTTCTTAAAAATTGCTTGGAACTATAGAAACGAGAGTTTGTAGAGCAAGAAATCATAAGCCCCCAACCACTCCTGTAAGAGCCACTGGCAAAATGTATATTGAGTGCAGTGGGGCACAGTCAGTCCCCATCATAGTGGGTGGAGTTGGGTTTTTTGTTCTTTTTTGGCTTGAAGAGTTCAAAATCAGAAGGCAGAGGATTTAATTAAATGATCAGACTTGGGAAAGAATACTAATGTTCCATCAGAGATTTCCAGAATGAGTTTGAAATGCCTTCTGTATAGATGCCCCTGCCGTTACAGTCAGAGCCAATTACTTCAGAACCTTGCTTGTTCTTGCATGCACATCTTTCTTTCTTTTATTCTTTCCTTCACTTCTTCTTAGTCTTCTTTTTCTGTCCTGAGTTTTTTGCCCTCTGGGTAAAGCACTCTGAGATACTGGGCAAGAAGTCAGAATTGCTCAATCAGAATGAAAGATCTGTTCAGAAAAACCATCTACACTTTCATCATTGAATTATGATAAGGTTTGTTATTGGAAAACAAGGCAAGGTCTGCCTAACTCCAAAGGTCATTTTTGGTGGCCACAGAATTACTTTAGACTCGATTCTGGTAGTACTATGCAGAATCAAATTTTATGTTCCTTAATCCTATAGAGATAGCAAAGACCACATAATAGGAAAGGGTAAACATATCACAGTTGTCTGGACATTTTAGCATTGAAAAACATTTCTAAATAATTTCATTTTTAGAGAACAGATTTGTCAAGGTCTGATAGACCCAGTTTAGCTCGTGTCAAACACTGGACTGCAGAATCCACAGGTCTGGGAGACGTTCACCAAACTTGATGACAACGGACTCAAACAATCCAGAGCTTCCTTTCTGCCTTCTGCATGTTCAGGAGCCTTCAAGCCCCAATGGTCTTTGCTGGAGCAGAGATTCACGAGTTACTCTCCTGACTCTGCTGCGATGTCCAGTGTCTGAGGTACCTCTGAGGTGTGGATTTCCTATAGCCGGGGTGTTCCCTGACTCTGAAATACTCAACGCTATTTAACTTGTCAAAACCTCTCACAATCTGTGAAAGTTCAGTTAAATATTTTTGGAACAAGAGAGAGAATGGGAATACCTGAAAAGCACAAGTTCAAGGTTGATTTTAGAGAACAAAACCAACAAAGCCTGATTCTTTTTCAAATAAAAACAAAACCAAAACTAAACAGCACACAAAAAAACCCAAACCAAAACTACTGAATCTGTGTAATAATCTTTTTTCATTATAACTTGGGATACATTTATTAAAAATATTGAAAAGTCTCATTGGACAGAAATTCCATATTTCAACCATTTCAAGAACATAGAATTCACAAAGGAATTAGGCTCTTTATGAATAATAGTGTGTGACTAAGAAAAGACAGGACTACTTCTGTGTGCAGTCACATCTACCGCATTAAGTCCTCAAGTACCTCCCATCACAGCTGGATACTACTGATTCGTTAGACACTATAGAATTTGAAAAGATGACATTAAAGAATCTTGTAACAATTGCCTGGGCCATCCAGTCCCTTAGTGAAATACTTTTTCAAAGAATACTCCATCTCTATGTCTCCTACTGTTTCTAAATATGTTGTTTATATTAAGAAATTCATAATACTGACATTTAGTATTTGGCAGTGAAATATAATGTTCTTTAGGTTAATTACCCTTCCTACACACACTGACAAGTACTATAAGATACAGTCTATAGAACAGCTGGGATATTTTTGTGTGGGATTTCAAAAACCTAAATCTTCTATGAGTAATGTGAACAACACTTAGAGTGGGAAATGCTTTATGATAGTATAGAATGATGTGTTTAGTTAAGTGCTGTATACATGCACTGTATACTCCCTCAGCCCCATTACAGCCTGTTCCTCATTACTGACTGTGCTTTGTACATAAGGAGAGATTCAACATTTGCAAAACAACTTCAAGCGGTCAATGCCTTATGGACCTGATCCAGCTCCATTGAAATAATTGGAGTGACTTCCATTGACTTCAACAGGATTTGGATCATGGCCCTCAGTAAGTAATTTCAGTTCAGCAAACCTGCACAGATTGAAGAAAGGTTCTTGAAGCTTGTTAAAGTCCCAGCAGCTGAGGATTTGTTAAGAAAGCTTTCTGAGTGACTCTAAATAAGTAAGGAGACTGACTGTACAATCCTTTCCTGAACAAAATCCTCAAATTTAGTCAAGTAGGGATGCTGACTAACTAAGAATAAAAAGGTAAATATTGGAGTATGCAGTGGATCAAGTCATGCTGCTAACTTTTATTTTGTTTTGTTTTTTTACATAACACATGTTTTCCAGATTTGTGTTAAAAAAACGTAGAAACTGAAATCACCTACTGAAGTATGAGTCTCCTTACTGCGTGGTTTTAGAAACAGGAACAGGAGGCAGCCAACCAAAAACTGCAGCTTTTAGTCAAAAATGAGAGAGCAACAGTCACAGTTTGTATGTTCTGAGGGTCTCACATAGGTCTTTCCTCCCTCTGCTGACTGCCCCTTTCTCAAGTGGCTCCTTCGTGTTTATTCTGACTCCTTTCTTTGTGCAACTACCAACTACAACTGGTTTTCAGTCTGACAACCAAGGAAAACCAGAAATTATTAAAAAGTTACTACATGATTAGCATTTCTGTTTAGCTTCCTTTTTACCCTTAGAAATACATAAATGTATTTGAGCCATTCCCTTTCACCGACTCCCTCTGTCTTCTACAATAGATATTGGGCTGAAGTCATTCAATGCCCCATTTTATACCAGTCATTTGTAGTAACACAAAATGTACCACATGATCCAGACCTTCTCCTGGACCTGCTTTCCTGCTTTCACTTCATTTCTCTTGTTTTATTGTCAAGTAGGTCTATGAAAGAGAGAAAACAAATGTTAAATGTCCTAAGAAAACCAGACTATTTTATGTGATAACAGTCTTGTTTTGAATCATGATTACTCTCTTTTGAACAAGGAACAGCAAGAAAGGTAAAGATATTAAAAGCCTTACTTACCTAAGTGAGATAGCCCACTACAAAGTGATTAAATATAAGACTATTGCTCTAAATGTAAATCTTTAAAAGCTAGCGTAAAAATTCAGTACTGAAGCACTGGACTGGAAAACTTAAACAGTTATTCACTGGTTGGCAAAAAAGGTGGGAATGCATTTTTTAAACATAATGCTGAAATAGAATTTCCTTTTTTCCATATTAGAGGTAAAGGAAGAAATACACAATTATCTTAACTTTCTGATTGTTTTTTAATATAACAGGTTTGTATTTTCACAGAAAATATTTACTATGTGAAGTGTGAAGAACACAACATCCCTGAGAATGGTGGAGACTAATTGATGGCTCTTTGAAGATCTGCTTAGAGGAAGAATGAGATCTGCTCTGTCCATTGAAGAGGGTAGATTTAGAATAGATATTAGGAAAAAAAAAATCACTATGAGGTTGGTGAGGCATTGGAACAAATTACCCAGGGAAGCTGTGGAGGCCCCATCCCTAGAAGTGTTCAAGGCCAGGTTGGATGGGGCCTGGTCTAGTGGGAGGTGTCCCTGCCCATGGCAGGGGGGTTGGAACTAGATGATCTTTAAGGCTCCTTCCAACCTAAACCATTCTATGATTCTCTGATTAAGCATCGACTTCCCTAAAGATCAGCTAAGTAACTCCCAACAAGACATCTGAGCTGCCTAAGCCTATCTCTGAAGTCAGTAGACAGTGGCACCTCAGAAGAATGGTGTATAAATCCTATATATTAACTTAACTGGTGATAACATTGACTTATCTGATAACAGTCAAGTGATGCTATGAACAGGACTGTCTAACCTCCACTCTGCAATTTACATGACTGATGTAGTATAAAACTGTTTTTTTGAGGGTTTTGGTGTTTGTTTGTTTATTTGTTTTTTTGTTTGTTTGTTTGTTTGTTTTTTAATCTGACATTGTAGAGTTCATTAGCACTGTACAGAACAGGGTCTAGAGCCCCATGGGTTTTGTGGCTGTCCTCCATGCTTTTCTTTCCTCAGAAATCCATTTTCCAAAGATACAAATTAAACTCAGCTCTGCTGAAGGATGGCATGAATCAGGCAAGATAGACCCCCTTCTCATCCCCTGTTGCAGACACTGTTGCAGTCTCCTCATCTCTCGCTCTCCCTGTCACCATGTTAAGTCATGCTACTTGTTATAGGCACAGGGACGATAGGTGCCCAGCATAAGGGGAAGCGGACAGCTACCCCACTCACTTGGTTGTTCTGAAGGCCAATGCCAAACACGCTGCCAATGCTTTTCTTCGTCTCTTGACTTTTCTCTGGCTTACCTGAACCTGGAGCCAGCACTTCCTGCCATGTCTCAGACTTGTACTCTTGTTGTGCGGGGCTACCTTCCTCACCCTGCCCCAGAATTAGCAGAAAATGATCTTTCTGCCTTAAGGATTGGACACAAATGGATTGTGGTGGGAGCAGGTGAAAAATAGGAGAGGGTAATAATAAAGACATGGGCAATAAGTCCAGAAAACAGCTGCTGTTGAGTATAAAATAACTTCCTGTTCTCAGACGTAAACATGCGACATTTGCCTCTCAGAGGTGGGCAGAGATTCATGAAGACCTCCAGGCCATGCTCAGTTGCCATCCAAGGATGTTCTGCCCCCTCCATTCCTGCTGGGACCAGCACGCTCAACAGGCTCAGGATGCGTCAGAACAAACACAAAGATCAACCCAAATGGGTCATAGAGAGACCCTGGCAGACCTTGCTCAATTCATACCCATGGGGATCAAGTACAGATATCTTATTTTGTTTGAGGGGTTCTTGTAAGTGAAATAAGTGTGAAGTGCACTGGAAGTTTCTCCCTCCCCGTAACACTGCAAGGGTGCTTCAGAAGATGCATAAAGTACTCCACAGTTTGCCTCAGCTGGGAGGTGGATCTTAGGTGCACTGTAGAAGGACTGCATGGACAACATATTGGAATGGTTATTTCACTTGGGCTGCAGCAAAGAAATCTATGGTCTCCATCATTAAAGACAGTAAAAGACCAACACAACATATTATAAAACATTGTTTCCAAAAGTAAATAAAACTTACATGTAAATATTGAAATAAGTCCAAACAAGGATGTCTCCTGATACCTTGGAAGATGATTCTGATTTTCTGGTAAATCAGAACAAAGATGAGAAAGCAATACAGCAACAGTGGCACATCAAAAATAAGTTTTAACAGATGAATAAAAAGATGAGAAGATGGGATATTATGCCAGTTGCCATACTTGGCAGTGATAGTTTGACAAGTACTGCCGAGAGGACAACAAAACAGAAAGGAATAACATTTTTCATTTCAGCTGCCAGGCTTACCATATTTTGGGTGTTCAGAGTTTGCGGTGACATTTTTTATATTTCTGTGCTTCTGATCCTGAGAAATCAGAGAAGCAGAGATGGGCTGAGTGGACAAGGGAGACGTGGAGGAAGAGTGCAATAACAGCGTTTCCCCCACCAGCTTTGGCTGAGTCCTGAGAACTGGTTCCAACATGAGACTTGTGCCCTTTTTGTAACTCTCAGCCTTGTCCTTCCTCATCTTTTTCTTCTCTTTCTACCCCCTCCCATTTTCTGTTTAGATAGAATCTGGCTTAGCTTGGCCAAGCCTATATTTATTTTTCTCTTTTCTTTATTTTCTTGGTTTTATCTTTTTTCTCTGTGTTTTTTTTTTTTTCTTTTTTGGTTTTGGTTTGGTTTGGTTTGGTTTTGGTTTTGTTTTCTCTGTGACCAGAAAGGCAGCTAATAGTAATGTCTTAAACAGCTTGACATTGGTTCAAGCTTGCCAGGTCTTGGAGTGGCTGATAAGACTATGTGCTGTGCTTGTCTTTCTCCAGCAGCAAGGTTACAAATCAGAGTCAACAGTACAAACAGAAGTTTTTTTTTTTGTTCTCTCTTGGCTATTTTCCCCACTTATTTGTGTATGTGCTTGTCCCGTTTCATTTTCGAAGGAGCAGGCCCAGATTCCAATAAAAGAGACAACAAATACAGCTCCAGCCATCTCAACTATTTTTTATTTTCTTTTTCTCTCCCAAAGGGGGAGTTAATATCATCTTAATACTGTATAAAAAGACACTATCAACCAGGGAATTTTCCTCATAAAAATGCTCTGTAGATAAAAGAAAGGGGAATAATGGATGCTGTTAAAATGAAAGTCTCCTTGAATGCTTTACATAACAAACACTTTGTCTGCTTGTCTTCTGAATCTTTCATAAAATATTTAAAAGATTTTAACAGTGATCATTTGCTGTAAGACTTGGTTGGCCACGTATCTCTGCACCCCGTCCTGTAGAGCAGGCAGCCATTTTGAGCTCTGCAATGAGAAAGTCATGACAGCATTTTTGCCCCAAGCTCCTGTGCTTCAAAATGCAAGCAATTCACAGAACACATGCAATCCCACCCCACACCCCCCATCCGAGGTGTTTCGGGGGTTGCATTGCAGCAAGAACTGTTCCAAAGCGTATTTAGTGCATATATGTAATTTCTGCAATCTTGACGTGTGCATTTCTGTCTTCTCAGAGGAGAAACACACATCTCCTTTAGCTCCTTAGCTGGGGAAGGTGTTACAGCTTGACACTGTTCTCTACAGAAATTATCTCGTCTCAACAAGGGCTGGTGTGGCTGAGCAGGTCCCATTGTACAGTGGCAATTCATTGGCTAGAAAGGTTGTCATGCATCACCGGTGTCTATGGTGTTTCAATTCAAAGCTTCACATTATCTCTAATGGCATAATAGCAAAGGGCTCCTTGGGATGAAGGGAAGTAAAATGTGAGGCTCTATCACCACTGCTTGTGACAGCATGAGATTTGCCCACTGTGCAAAAACACAGGTTATCAGCTCAAACCTGAAATAGAAAATGCAGATATTTAAGAAAATGTATAATTTATACACAGAAGCTGCTGGAGAAACAGGAAAAAAAAAACAAAAAACAACAGTTTGCTTTTCTTTTGTTTAAGACATGTAGAGTATAATGACATTTCTTTTCTTCAGCTTCCTTTTTTTTTGGAAGGGCAATAGAAACCTACACAACTGTGACTCATCTTTGAAGAAGTTTTCAGTGCTGAAACCCTTTCCACCAGGATGCCTTTCTCATAGAAGACACTACTTTGTCCTTTTCACAAGAGCCAGCAGCACAAATCGGCAGTACATAAGTAAAAAACAAGAGTTGAAAAGCAGTAATTTGATATTTAGACTTTTTTTTTGTCTACAAATGCATAAAACCTGCTTTACTCAGACAGACTGGTCTAGTATAGGCTTTTATAGTCCAGCACTCTGACTTCAGCAATGGCCAAAACTGAATACTGAAAATAATCTTAGGATATGATTTACACACACAGACACACAGACACACGTACATATGTGTGCAACATCTGTGAAAGTTCCCACATCTGGGATTACACATTGGTAATGATCTGCAACTCAGGGCCTTCCATAGCTAAAGTGGTATCTTTCTCCAAAGTATTTGACTGAACATTACTGGGCATTAATGATGTGATCAGTAGAGACAAGAGGCAGTGTTGATGTTACACGCATGAGAACCAGAAAGAGAATGGGGATTAATTATAATAAAATCCTAGTACAGTTAAAGAAGTAAGTATATTTCCAGGACGCTTTCTCACGGAGCTGGCGGGCAGGCAAAAACCATCTATCAGTTCTTCACTGTAGGAAATAGGAAAATTCCAGCTGATGGTAAAGATGTTCACAGACTCTATTGAGCTGTATATTCTATTACTCTGTGTTGGAGAGAAAAATGGAGGAACATGTGACTAAGCAATGTCTTGAATCAGATGCCAGGAAGAGTTCATTTTTTATACGCTGCTCCCTTGGCCTTTTTAAATTGGGAAGGGATCCCAGAGGTGCCCAGCCATGTAATCTACAGCAGAGAAATTGCTATGAGCCCCAAGACAAAGCTTAAAGCAGAAGATGTGAAGATGAACTCATTTCTTTCCATACTCACAGGGCTATTTCTGAGTCGAGCTGCACTTCTGTAGGCAGGAGCTGTAAAGGATTCACAGCACATGAACTGCCATCTCAACTGCTTACAGCAGCATTCGGGAATTTGGAAGCAGGTACCTGTGTCCAAGGACACTAGTCTTTCCAGGATTGCCCCCTTTGTCATCATCTCAGTTCCTGAGAGGGCAAATTAGCAAGAGGAACATGTGTTAACACTAAGAAATTTGACTGATTTTAACATATTCAAAATAAGCGAAGTGTGCAGGTAGCCAGCATGTGGCCGCTCCATTTGAATTTAATAAGTTACTTCCTGGAAAGTCAGAGAATGGAAAATATGCTTCAAATGGGGTCTAATGTTTACTTTTTAGCTGGGAGAGCCCTGTTACTTGTCTTTGCATAGGATTTATTTCTCTCCTCTCCTCTCC
>VZSZ01001391.1:24296-39662 GCA_013398815.1 Ibidorhyncha struthersii
ACTCTGAAAAAAAGAGAAACCTTTCTAAGTATTCCAAAAAAGAGTAACCTTACGTCATTGGGTTGTGATGGACTGGTCCTTCCAGAAATACTAGTGCTCCTTGGGGGCTTTATAGTGAAGGGTTCTTCCTGAAGAAGAATGTGAACTAAGCATGTTTTGGCTCTTGACAGCACAAGGTCTGCCTACGGTGCTAAACACAGCTTATTCATCCAAACTCAAAATAGAAAATGCTGATATTTTGGAAAATATATAATTTATACACAAAAGCTGGGTTAAAAAATTGTGATGTTTCCAGTATCTAACTAGAATTTAATTATCCTAAAAAAAAAATTGGCAGCATCAAGCTACCCAGCTGTGAGTAGCCTGTGACTCATTTTCGTAACACAGAGGATGCTTGTCTGGTGTGTTTTCCATTCAGAAGACAATATATTCTGTGATAGTCCAGGATTATTGCAGGTCAAAGCATGTGCTAGAACATATGAACTTGATTTTTTTTCAAAATTATTTTTCATAAGGATCTTTTTTTTTGAAGAAGTCACACACAAAATCATTTAAAAATGCAGTATAATTAAAATGCAGAATTGCAGTCACTCTATTTGTTAGAAAAATGTGGATTCTCTGTGCGCTGGTTTAATTGCTCTTAGAAATATGTGTTAAATGATAGGTTCCATATGATGAGTTTAATTGACAGTAAAGCACTGAAGTTCTGTTTTATTGTGGTCAGCTCTTCTGTCCAACTTCTGTTTAAAAGAGTAAGAAACGAGACTGTTCAGATTTTAGCAGAAGGCTCCAGTCTGTATTTTTATACATACACACAGAAAGAAATCTTCATCCATGCAGACTCTCATTTTGAAGTCTATCAAACTTGTCAGGGTTGTCTGTCTCCATGGCTCTGATCTTTTATCTTGAAACGAGCCAACAGGAGAACACAGAGATGATAATCTTCCCTTCATTAATAATTTCATCATAAATTTAGTGCTGAAAATAAGACATAGGTATAATGGTGGAATTAAGTTTATTGTTTAGTCATGTGATATATGAGCATCGATAATTCAAATCTCTAAAGGTATAATTGCTTGTAAACCTGACCGTCAAGAGCCCTCTCTATGAATGGGCCCCTCCGGCACTTTCGCAGTGTTTTTATACAAGTTGAGTACTATTTCTTAAGGTGGTTGATGTGATGTATGCCTTATCTGCTACCAAGTAGACAGAGACAAATAATTTGATTTATTTATGTTACTATGCAACCATGATGTAACAAAGACTTTCAGTCAGTAGTTAAGGATTCATAACATTGAATGAAAATTTAAAAGATCTGCATTATTAGTAATACTTTGAGCCAGTTCTTGCCTTCTTTTTTTAACCTTGTAGATAAGTACTCGAACCATGTGCTTTCTAAAAGCAGCTGGGGCAAAAATGGGAATGGAAAAGATGTAAAATGTTATATACATTTTATTATACAAAGTAGGCCTATTTTATGTTTAATAATTGTTATCCAGTTTTTTGTTACTTCCATTTTTGTCCTTTTCCTTTTTTCCCCACTTACAAGTTGAAAAAACGGAATGAAAAAGAGATGAAAAGCAGTGTAGCTGAAGAAAAACAATGAACTGGAAAATCACTACTTTTTGTTTACCACTTCCATTTAAAATAGGGAAAACTAAATGGAAAGCATTTTCAACCTCAGAAGATGGTAATTTTTCAACAAAAATAATGCACTCAACAGTGTGCTAACTCAAGAAAGACTTCTGGCTCTGTATCTGTATTGTTACTGGATTTTGTTCAGATGTTGCCATGCTGCACCAACTGAAATTGCTGTCCAGTTCTACAGTTTTTAGGAATCGAGGAATGGAGGGGAGAAAGGAGGGCAGAAACCACCCCAGAACACAAAGACTGTGTCGTAGCATATACTTATTTTAAAAGCCAGTCAAAGAGAAAAATGGGGAAAGTGGAAAAATTTGCTCAATCGCCTTTTAAAACTTACAATGTTATGATTTCATCAAAAGCTGCAAAATAATAAGTGACGTTATTAGCAGTAGAGATATGTGTTCATGCTTGGCTACATATTTAAACATTCCCCTCACAGTTCAACATTAGCTAAGGACAATGTATTTTAGAAACATCCATCTGTAATAAAAAAATTACTTTGCTTTCTTCCAAAATCCCAAAATGACTAACATTGTTTCTTTCTGATTCCATTCCTAGTCTCTTCTTTATGGCACTCTTCAGCAGTTTGTGTTCACCTAAAGGAAATAGCTATTAGCTAAAATAAATATTTTAGAATTACATTATCATAATGTATTTATAAAGCTACCAGAGGAACTGAATTCTAGAGCAACTTCTAAAGTGGGAATAAAAACTCCCTGAATTAACTATTTTTGGAAGACGCTTGATATTGTATTCCTGATTTGTCCTTTAGTGCAGCTGCGTAAGCTAGAAAGATAGTAGTACGATGAACGGTAAAGTTTTCTTTAGTTTTGTGTTACATTCAAATATTCCTGCTTCCTTTAAAGCTTTTTGGCGTGCAAATCAAACTTCAAATATTTATTTATTACCTCACAATTTTATAGACTACTATCGTTCTGAAATTCTCAAATACTTAGACTGATTAAGCAACCAATGTGCACGGGTGATACATGCTCCCATATTCATAAAAGTTTAATTTCTCCCAGGTGCCCATCTCATTTCTATTGAATAGCCAAATCCTGTCTTGAATTAAGATTATAATATTTTAGGGACATGTTTTGTTATATATTCGTACAAACACAGAATCACAGAATGGTAGGGGTTGGACGGGACCTTCAGAGATCATCCAGTCCAACCCTCCTGCCAGAGCAGGGTCACCTACAGCAGGTTGCACAGGACAGCGTCCAGGCGGGTTTGGAATATCTCCAGAGAAGGAGAATCTCTGGGCAGCCTGTGCCAGTGCTCTGCCACGCTCAAAGTAAAGAAGTTTTTCCTCATGTTGAGATGGAATTTCCTGTGTTCCAGCTTGTGCCTGTTGCCCCTTGTCCTGTCACTGGGCACCACTGAAAAGAGTCTGGCCCCATCCTCTCAACATCCATTCTTTAGATACTTATAAGCATTGATGAGATCCCCTCTCAGTCTTCTCTTCTCCAGGCTAAACAGATCCAGGTGTCTCAGCCTTTCCTCATAAGAGTCCAGTCCCCTGATTATCGTTGTAGCTCTCCGATGGACTCTCTCAGGTAGTTCCTTATCTGTCTTGAACTGGGGAGCCCAGAACTGGACACAGTACTCCAGAAGTGGCCTCACCAGAGCAGAGTCGAGGGGGAGGATGACTTTCCTTATCCTGCTGGCCATGCTTTTTTTAATGCACCCCAGGATACCATTGGCCTTCTTGACCACAAGGGCATGTTTCTTCCTCATGGGCAACTTGTTGTGCACCAGGGCTCCCAGGTCCCTTTCCACAGAGCTGCTTTCCAGCAGATCAATCCTGAACTGGTACTGCTGCAATACCTACAACAATACAGCTCTGATATTCCACATATTAATGGAGTGAAAATAAATGATAATAGTCTGTGTTATACATATCTGGGGGAATAAAAACAACCAACAACAAAAGTGATGTTTTAGCTGTGATTTCAAGCTGCAGATAAAATGACATGAATAATGTAGGCATGCACTGCCCATTGATTTATGTGTTTTTAACAAGATGGTTTTCTGAAAACAAACAAACAAAAAAAACCCACAAAGAAATAACTTCAGGGAAAACATTTCTGTACAGGAAATGTTTCCTTAAAAAATTCATTGGTGATGATTTCACCAGGTACAAAACTCATGTGGAATTTTAAAATAGATCTTGCTATGGATGGGAAAACGGTACAAGTCTTAAGGAGCTGATGCTGTGTTCCTGCATGGAGTTTGTTATGCTCAAAACCTTTTGTGTGGGCAAAGAGGAAACTCCTCATTCATAAAGCCAAGAATTTTTCAAATTAATAAAAGAAATCTTACCAGCCTCATCCAAGAATTATTCTTAATTCAGATCTAATTATTATATAGGAAGAAAGAACACTTTTATGCTGAAAAGTCTCAGTAAGAATAATAAAGTTAATATTGTTATACACACACTTCTCAGTTTCTACCCTTTTTCCTGGAGTTATGCTTACCCTTCCATTCCCCACTGGGTCCTTAGCTCTGTAACTAGCATCCACTTGGGGTTATTTTTTATGTTGGCTAACACTCTTGTAGTCTGCTTTTGCTTTATTAGTCTGCAGCTCCATGTTGCAACTGAATTTATCAAATATGGTGGCTTTTATGTATGCTAGATAGTATTTTTTTCCTGTTTTTAATTCCTAAGACTAATGTGGTCCAGCTCCAAGTCTGCATTTATTTAATTGACCATTGGTGAGATTTTCATAGCAGCGGGATTTCTAGTGCCAAACCTGTAGCAAGCCCCATGCTGTTACTCTTGTACACCGTATCCTGTCTGTCCACTACTCAAAACCTCTGCTATCATACCAGGTCTGCATTCCTCTGTACTACGTTGTTAGAGTCAGAAATACCTTGTTCTGCACAGTATAACTACTTGATACTCATATCTGTATGAAAATATGATTGTAACATACAATAATGAAAAAGCAAAACAAAACAAATCAGCCATAGACACTTGGTCAGAACAAAAAAATGTTGTTACAGTCATAAGTTAACACAACATTACCCTAACAAATCCCTAGACCTCACAAATTCAGCAGAGAGCCTGTTATTAGCAAAAAACAGTACTAGATTTCTGGGCTAGAGGTTTCCAGATCCTTCGGCATTCATTCTGTGCACCTCACTGCTCTTGGTCTGGGTTGCTTTTATCATACCCTCATGAAAAAGGAATGTTGCTGTTCCAATATCTCCCCTACTGAAATGTTTTGTAGGTTACATATTCTCTAAAGGTTAAATACAAATTTTGGTGAATTAAAATCAGGTGTGATACACTCAACTAGAGTGTCTCCCCAGTTAAAATATATTTCCTACACAAAATGAACTGAGAATTTCTCTGCCACCATATATCCTGATTCTGGAACTTAACAATTAGCTATTCATTTTTAAGCTATGCTTTTCCTCTTTATTTTAACATTGCCTTAAATTTGACATGAAAGGTTTTAATGAAGGTGTGAAATACTTGGCAGTTAAATCTAGCATATGCTATAACACCTGTTAATTTCAACTGTTCATTTTAAGCTGTTACTTTATTCTTGGCATTTAGTCCAATTCACACTGTGATTCTTAGTTTGAAAGAAAAAAAAAAAAAAATCCAAGCTGCTTATATATTCCCTTCTACAGCAACTTTTACTTAATATTTTGTATTTCTGCCATTTTTTTAACATTGTGCACTTGTAAGAAAAGAGTGTTAAAATCAGGATTGCAACCTCATGCCACGAAAGATTAAACTGCAAGATGAGAAAATATGGAAGTTAATGATTGAAGATTTATCTTGGATTTTCCCAGGAAAGCTTGGATAAGTTCAAATCCTTGGAGCCTCCTGGCAGTCTCCATCCATTTAAATTTGATTTAAACATAGGTCAGATTTTAATGTTTAGATATTGCTAACATAGAAATCTGAATTTTGGCATTACATTTATAATTTTAGCAATAGATATGTGATTAAACTAAAGTATATAAAGCTTTATCTTTATCTTAAGATGATGATGAGCATTGTGCTCATTGCAATGTTAATTTTGGTGGTGGCCAGCAACAGCTCGATCAGTTGTGTTACGAATTCCAGGACTGTTCCAGTCAAAATCAGTGAATGTTCTAAATAAGGTAATGATCCAATATTCAAAGCTGATTCATAAGGATTCTTCAACTGCATTTTATACAGTAGCCTAAATATGTCCTTTTCCATGTATATCAAGTGTTTTCATTATTCTGTGAGTATAATGCCGAAAGATGTACCACTATGACAACAGGCTCTATAATGAGGTGTGAATCTGGAGGTGAGGTGATAATATATCGTATGGGGCTGATAGACTCTAAATACATAAATAACATCATAATAGAGTCCTCCTCAAGGTCACTATCACTTTCTACATTCCACAGCTGCAACATCTAGGATATTAATGATCTGAAATTCCTGGTGTTTCTTTCCATTTCTCAGACTACATGGGACATGAGACAACATTTTGAGCTTTTGATTAAAGGTATTGGTACACACCAGCTGTTGAGACAAGACTCTAGAATGGTAACGCATAAGTACGTTATAGTCTTTATAAAGATTGTGACACTATATATAGCCATAGAAAGTAATCCAGCAAATACCTGTGTTTAATGGACAAAGGCTCTGCTTCCTCAGGAAAAAAATACAGCTCCTTGATGGATTTACTGTCTTTTCGTCTTCTCAATAAGTGGCATATTGCATGTCAGGAACATTTTCTCCTTTTGATTTAGTTGGTTATTTTTTCCTTTGTAGACAGTTAATTTATGCATGAATATGCACATATGTGTGTGACTTAAATTTTCAGCTCTAGAAATATTTACTGCACTAAAAGTACTCTGTGTATAACTAGCTCTGGCCTGATATTTTTCAAAGAACTCTGTAGGAAATCAGGAGCTGCAAAACTTCAGTTACATTTTGGAAAAAAAAGAAGTGTTGAATGCTATCTTTGTTTGAAACTATGGTCCACACTGAGAGATGAGGTCTTTGAAAATTGTCTCCCTGGATGATGATGTACCCTGAAAACAAAAGAGACACCAGTAAGTGAGTCCCACTGTGCAAATTAAATTCCTCAAATGTCCCAAACTGCCATAACAACTCTCCTTTTAAAATAACCACAATTCCAATCTGATGATAGGTTTCACAAATCATAGTTCTCAGATTTCATTACTAATGAAATTTGTCGTCTAGGTTTGGCAGCTGTGATTGCCACGCAAATGTGAGCCACTAATTAGATTGATTGTCTATTTGATGCCTGCTGATTAGCTTATGAAAACCCTGTGTATTTCTGACTTCATGATAAAATGTTCCTGACTTCATGATTGCTGATTGATGCTCAGAAAATCTGATTACTGTCTTGAATAGCCAAGTAATGGCTCTGTCAGCTTTCCAAGGATATAGATATTCACCTGACAAGGATGATAGGGTAAGATCTTACGTTTTGTGTTGACTATTACATGTTTAAAAGTTTTGTTAATTAAAATGTTCATGATACTTCTCCAAGCTATGAATGGTAGATGTTTAGATGGGGGTCCAGGATCTTCAGGGTAATCATCAGGTGTCTACTTCCTGACCTTGGACCTGGAGCAAGTCCAAGAGATTCAGGGACTATCGCAAGCAAATTCTCTGATTTGCAATTACAGTGAGAGAGACATCTAGTGACATACCATTCAGCAATCAAGTTATTTGTAAGAGAGAACAGCATGTTACTTGAATTTTTTAGAACCATTTTCCACAGTGAGTTCAAAGAGAAGAGGCAACGCCATATGAGCTTCAAAGACCTTAAAATTATTGGCTTGGGCTGTTATACTCTCCACGAATTTACTGCTGTGTGATATTTAGATCTTACACCAGTGAAAGTGAATACACTACCCTTGGACATATGTTTTGTATGTGTGCCTGATGAGTTCATACATTAGTTTTCCACAGGTTTCTGTAACGGTGAGGGGTTATGTGGTCTTTAAATTAAGAGAGGAAGCAGCAATTTGATCCAATGGAAGTATCCTAATAGTGAAGAAAACTGCAATCTGTAATTAAGTACACAGTGCTCACTGAGATGTACTGAAATTGATGTTGTTTCTTTCACTGTGGCTTGGGTACGCATTTGCATAGAGGTAAAATTGTGTTATATTGATATCTATTTAACAACAGATAAAACCTGATAATGACAATCTGATTGTTTAAAGTGTCTAAACCTCAGTATTACTCTTCAGAAAGTAAGGGGACTCATGACATTGTGCTTACAGCAAGTCTGATCCTGATATATTTGGCAGAAGTAATCCTACCCACCAACCAGACACTGTCCCAGTCAACTTCCAGTCTGTAAAACAGGTATCCTAAAAGTATTGCACAAAGAGGGTGGTAAAACTGAAGGGATGAGAATGCAGAGACATGCAGCTGAGCTTCTCCCTCTGGAAATGGCTCAGCCATTGATTCACTGTGTAAACCTGAACAACTTGTTTAACCTTTAGTGTCTTCATTTCCCATGTGTCAAATTGGATATCCTTGGTGAAGCACTACAAATGCAAGTTGCCATGTAATTACTAACCACCTTTACTGCTCTGATACTTGCCACCAACATAATTTGGGATGGCTTCAGTACATTGTTGAAAACCAGTATCTTGTTAGAAGGTAGATGCATGGTGCTTTTATGGCTTATAGAGTGTCAGTGACTTTTAAATTATACTGAAAGGCATACTTGGTTGATATTAGTGACATTTTCTTTGACTTTATTGGATTTATTTTAAAAGCCATTAACTTCAAGAAAATGAATAAAGTAGCAAGACTATATTATGCCTTACAATAATGTATAAACAATTATATGCAAATTAATTAACATACCAAAGGTCATAGAGTTGAAATGGTGCAACCTTTGGAATAAGTCCATTGCAATAATCTTGTTAATAGCAAACCACATTTCAAGTCCTTATTGGCCTTTTAACACTTTATTGTATGTGTGGTAGAACTATTGAATGAAAAAGATGTTGATATTTAGATTTTATTACAACAGAGAGCCAGTTATGTGTAAAGCCCAAGGTACTTTAAAAAGGCTGATTACATACATTGATTGATGATTGGCTTCAGAATAGTTTTGCTTCCCTAGATGAGAAAAGTGATGGTTTTGACCCTGCTCATTCAATCAAAATGTTAATGCAACAGAAAGCATGGCTGCCTACAGATTCAACAAGCCAGGAGAGAATCTAAATTATGCACTGTTTGTCTCTAATGTACGTTTATGAATAAAATTGATTGTCATGCATCCCCCATCTCCTCTGCCAGTGCTGAAACCCAAATACATTTTTGTCACGTTACAGTCAAACAAGAGATTTTGAGGGAAAAGGGAATTGTTTTTAATAGTTAGTATTTCACTTGAACTGGAATTATTTCTATCCTTTAATATACTATTTTCTGTAAGAGGTTCGAGTAGAATAAATGCATACGGTTGAAATGCCTTCTGCACACAATGAAAAATTCTGCTCAGAATATACCTCCTGAATGTTCCACATGATGCAGAACACAACGTATGTTACTTAAAAGTTTTCTTCAGGTCTCTTTTTCTATCATCCCTTTCTTTGCCTTTTTCACTGTTGCTCCTATTTACAGACAAGTTAATGTAACTGTAAATGCTGTCCTTCCAGGAAAACAAGTTTTATCTTTCCAACTGAAACATTTGCGAAGATGGAAGACAGTCGATTAATCAAGACAGGAAGCAGAATAAGTAAGTTAGAAATGAACAGGAGTATAGTAAAACTGTCTTATATAGTAATTGTTAGCTGGTGACAGATTTTTAGCTTCCTGTCAACACTGAGAGGTGCATCAGTCATTGCCAATGGTTTTATTTGATGTCAGTATTTTCTGTACTTGGCCATGATTTCCATACTTTTCCCATTAAGCAACTTTTTGGCTTTTATTTCTGAGCCCCACAGAAGAGCATGAAATCAAATTAGCAGACTGTTATGAAGAAATTCTAATTGCCCAGGCCAGATTCACTTGGGGGAACTTCCATTCTGGGTGCTTTGATGATACCTTTTTCATAATCAGTAAATGTATCTTTTAAAAGCCCATTAAATACAACTAAATAAACCAGTTGATCGTCCCAGCATTTATGCCTCTGCTGTCCTTCAAGGAGGTAGAAGAGTAAACCACCTTGAAGTGCCTGTAGGCCAACAGTGGTCACACTATGAGATGCACACTGGAGTCTCCATGTGATGAAGAACCATTACAGCCAAGAGCCACCTCTCTGCATATGTTCAGAGAGCTCAAGGGAAGGACAAATACAAGAGAGGAGAGATGGTGATGACCATCTAGCCCATCAGAGCGGGGCTAGACTAGATAGACAGCTGGCTACAAGCTGCAGCTCCTACCAGCTTCTTCCCGTCCAAAACTAAGGACCCAAAATCAGCCAGCATGACTTTGTCACATCATTGATCATCTGAAATAGCCCCAGTTTGGAAGCTACAAGGAAACCACAGGTAACACAACTCACAGTTCACCCTTTCACACCCATGGTTTAGAAAAAGTCATTTCAGTTCAGCTTATTCAGTGAAGGCAAATCTACCTCACAAAGAGAGCTTGAAAGAGAACAAATAGACATGTAGATCTACAGGAGAATACTGCCATATTTGGACCTGTCAGTTGACAAGAGCTAGTCAAGGTTTTTCCAGCTTAACAGGCTGCCAGAAGAAAATGCCAGTTTAGCAACACCTAAATGTTTTTTAAGAATGTACCAATTTCATTGAAAACCTTGATGGGAAAATTACCAAAATGAAACATTTTGATAAGGTCAAAATGTTTCATTTTGACATTTATTTTATATTATCATTTAATATATAGTAAAAGTAAAAAAGATGAAGCGACTTTTCTAACTTTATCAGAACAGCAGATTTCTACCTTATCAAAATGTAATGCCTCAGAGCAGTTGAAACAAAGTTTTTTGGAACATTGTGCCTTGCAGAAAAACCTTAGGTTTTGACTTTTGTTCCTCTTTAGAAATGAAGACACATTTAAAGTCTGAATTTTGTACGCAAAGAAATTCCATTTGGAAGACAGTTCTAACATAGCGTTCACCTTTTGATCTTGTAATGTATTATTTCTGAATCATATGAACTGTTGAACAGCTTCTGACAGCAGATGATGAGGTTGCATTAGACCTAAAGGGTGGAATTTAGTTTTTGATTAAGATACTTAGATGTATGAATTGTCATCTCAAAATGAATTCCCCCAAACTGTATGGAATTAAAATGTAAATATTCATAAATAAATAATAAGACTATTAGACTTCAAGATTCTAAAAAAGACAGAGTCCGATATGACTACTGGGGGCAGTGATGAGCAACTATATGTACCAAAATCATGATGTGACTTGAAATATAATTAATAACACACAGGCATTTATTTTGGAATTGTCAGAAGATCCTATAGGTAGCAACTACCTAAGTCAGGTACCTTCTTTGACAACACTAGCTTTGTTCTATAACACACAAGACTTCTAAATTAATTTGCTATATATCTGGTAGCTTTCTGTGATGGCATGTCAGGCTGGGTAGATGAGGGGAGAGCAGTGGACGTTGTCTACCTCAATTTCAGCAAGGGTTTTGACACTGTCTCCCATAACATCCTCTTAGGTAAGCTTAGGAACTGGGGGTTAGAGTAGCAGACTATGAGGTGGACTGAGAACTGGCTGAATGGCAGAGCTCAGAGGACTGTGATCAGTGGCACGAAGTCCATCTGGAGGCCTCTAGTTTCTCAGGGGTCAGTACTGGGTTCAGTTTTGTTCAACATATATCATTAATGACTGAAATGAGTGTACAGAGTGTACACTCAGCAAGTTTGCTGTTGACATAAAACTGGGAAGAGTGGCTGACACACCAAAAGGCTGTGCCACCATTCAGTGAGACTTGGACAAGCTGGAGACTTGGGCTGAGTGGAACCTAATGAAGCTCAACAAGGGCAAGTGTAAGGTACTGCACCTAGAGAGGAATAACTCCATGCACCAGTACCGGTTCAGGATTGATCTGCTGGAAAGCAGCTCTGTGGAAAGGGACCTGGGAGCCCTGGTGCACAACAAGTTGCCCATGAGGAAGAAACATGCCCTTGTGGTCAAGAAGGCCAATGGTATCCTGGGGTGCATTAAAAAAAGCATGGCCAGCAGGATAAGGAAAGTCATCCTCCCCCTCGACTCTGCTCTGGTGAGGCCACTTCTGGAGTACTGTGTCCAGTTCTGGGCTCCCCAGTTCAAGACAGATAAGGAACTACCTGAGAGAGTCCATCGGAGAGCTACAACGATAATCAGGGGACTGGACTCTTATGAGGAAAGGCTGAGACACCTGGATCTGTTTAGCCTGGAGAAGAGAAGACTGAGAGGGGATCTCATCAATGCTTATAAGTATCTAAAGAATGGATGTTGAGAGGATGGGGCCAGACTCTTTTCAGTGGTGCCCAGTGACAGGACAAGGGGCAACAGGCACAAGCTGGAACACAGGAAATTCCATCTCAACATGAGGAAAAACTTCTTTACTTTGAGCGTGGCAGAGCACTGGCACAGGCTGCCCAGAGATTCTCCTTCTCTGGAGATATTCCAAACCCGCCTGGACGCTGTCCTGTGCAACCTGCTGTAGGTGACCCTGCTCTGGCAGGAGGGTTGGACTGGATGATCTCTGAAGGTCCCGTCCAACCCCTACCATTCTGTGATTCTGTGATTCTGTGATCTCTGCAACAACACTAAAATTTTGTAATGTTCACAACATGGAGGCTACTGCTTTCATATAATGCAATTAATAAACTCTAATGTTTTATCATGTTGCCTGTGGAATAATTTTATAATCACATTTGAATTTTCCTTTGTTTTTAAACTTATTAATATGTTGCAATAGAAATTCAGGGTGCAAATCAGAGGTCACAGTCTCTAGTTCAGCATAATCTGTGTCAATAATATCATGACGATGAACTTAAAATCTTCTGATATTCTGTTCCATTATTTTTTCTTGTTTACACAGCTTAAAAACATGACTCTAGTAGTTGTACTGCATAAACCTGCAAATCTGCATGTGTTCCTCAAACCTGCATAAGATATAGCACTTCTTGTTGCAAAAGCAGACATTTATCGTCTTCCCTGTTTTAAGATACAGGTTTTGAAAGTTTTTATCCTCTAGAGGTACGTAAAGAAGGAAAGTGAAGGCAACAGATAGTATTTTAATTTTCAGGGTTTTTTTCTTCTTTTTTTTCCTTTTTTTTCCTGAACTGTGAGTTAGAGGAATGCTGCTAGCTCTTCTGTGCATCCACAGCACCAAGGATCAAGTAACTCTGTTGAGGGCTATAGGTACAGCAGATGTAAAATTCTGTTTCCTCAGAAGTGCAAGTATCCAGTGAAAAAAAAACAGTGCCTATTATGGCTCACTGACATTCCCAGGAGACCATGGGAGACTATTTCATGTAAAATAAACCACTGCATGATCCATTTCATCGTTTCATTTCAAGTAGAGGAAAAGGTGCGTTCTGATTTCTCAGAAAACCATGCCCTTACATTCAGGTAGTGACAAAGTAATAAAAACACTTTGGTTTGTTTCTGTCAAGTTTTGTCTTTGTGTTTTGGGTTTTTTTTGCCACCTAAATCTTGTGTGGTTTGTACTGCAGGCAGCCGAGCTAGGGTAGTACATCATGTAAAATCATATGGAGTTGCTTGTGATGTCCAGTCACACCTCACTGGATACAGCACACTCTGTAAGGAGGAGGAGGTATTGTATAGCAAATTATATATCTATATCACTATATGAATGCATGAACAGGTAGAACTACGGGATTCATCTGATGCTTTTTGAAAGAGAAGCTGTTTGGAGAAACATTTTTTTCCCCTCTAATGAAAGCAAAATGAATATTGGGAGGAAACAACAAAACAAACAAAATAAGAAGCACTTCATATTATTCTTGAGCTGGAGAGTTAACCAAGAGATAGGAGTGTGCTACATTTTTCACGTTCTGAAGGACTATGTGGAATGGATATAAGATAAACTGGAAAAAAAGAATAATAATCTGGTTTAAGTCGGTGATTCTCCCCATGAATGTTCAGCTGAGGAGTGTCATTTTGTGGTAGATGTTTTACAGAGGTATCAGTGAAACAGACCACCACATAAACAAAACAAGGGCAACTGTGGTGTATCTCAGGCTTTCACTCTATTTGTGGTTGGCTTTTTTTTCTTTTTTTTTTTAATGAGAAGGTTATCTTGCTACTCTCGATGAGTTATTTATCAAGAGCCAAGAGCATGCTAAGTCAGGACTCAAAATCTTTGAGCCTCTGTCGCATAGTAATTATCTCATATAATAAATTTGGTCTAATACATTTGCAGTTTGGAGCCAGTAGTATTTTATTACTACTTTGCACTAGTACAGATGACTGATGCTCTAATATGAGGGGATCTCAGGACCCTGAAGTCTAGGACATTAACAAAACTTACTCCTGTAAGCTTATATAGTCACTGGTGGTCTAGGGTTTCAGGTGAAATTACTGTTATCTGTCATTTGCTTGCCAAAGAAAAAAAAAATCTGTCAGCAAAAAGAATTAAATTTTCTTTCCTCTTTACTTTTAACATTTCCTGTTTCTCTGCTTTTAAGCTCAGAGGAGTCCCTGCCTGACTCAGTGAAGGTAGGGGATGGGGATTCATGCAGCAGCAGAGACATGAGGGACATTGATGGACTAGAAACTACGTCCACACCTGGGAATGGTGAGATAGGAATTAGGGCTTCTCCCAGCAAAAGGGTGGCAGGACCAATAGCCCAACTGAAGTGCTTCTGTACTAACACACGCAGCATGGGCAACAAACAGGAGGAGCTGGAAGCCACTGTGCAGCAGGAAAACTAGGATGTAGTCACCATCATGGAAACACGGTGGGAAGACTCACACAACTGGAGTGCTGCAATGGATGGCTATAAACACTTTGGAAGGGATAGGAAAAGAAGGAGTGGCGGTGGGGTGGCCCTGTATGTCAGAGAGTGTTATGAATGTCTAGAACTAAATGATGGTGACAATAAGGTTGAGTGCTTATAGGTAAGAATCAGGGGGAGGGCCAACAAGGCAAGTATCATGGTGGGAATCTGTTATAGACTGCCCAACCAGGATCAAGAGGCAGATGAAATATTCTATAAACAACTGGGAGAAGTCTCAAGATCGCTAGCCCTTGTCCTCATGGAAGACTTACCAGATATCTGCTGGGAACACAATACAACTGAGCGGGAACAGTCTAGGAGGTTCCTGGAGTATGTTGAGGACAATTTCCTAACACAGCCTGTGAGGGAGCTGACTAGGGAAGGAGACCTGCTGGACCTATTGTTTTTAAACAGAGAAGGACTTGTGAGGTATGTGACAGTGAGAGGCTGTCTTGGGCATAGCGATCATGAAATGATAGTTTTTGGTTCCTGGAGAAGCAAGGAGGGGGGTCAGCAGAACTGCCACCTTGGACTTTCAGAGGGCAGACTTTGGTCTTTTCAGGAGCCTGGTTGACAGAGTCCTTTGGGAGGCAGTCCTCAAGGGCAGAGAAGTCCAGGAAGACTGGACATTTCTCAAGAATCACAGAATCACAGAATAGTCAGGGTTGGAAGGGACCTCTGGAGATCATCTAGTCCAACCCCCCCGCCAGAGCAGGGTCACCTACAACAGGTTGCACAGGACAGCGTCCAGGCGGGTTTGGAATGTCTCCAGAGTGGGAGACTCCACA